>CAIGRT010228240.1:0-12974 GCA_903798405.1 Fraxinus platypoda | reverse complement strand
TTTCATACTATATTACAAAACTTTACACCGTACACTTGTGGTATAATTCATGTTATAGAAAACGCGTGACAAACGCACATCCTCCAACTTCCATCTTTCTTTGGAACTAGTAACGCAGGAACATCACATAGACTCATGCTCTCTCGAATAAACCCCTTCTTCATTAACTCCTCCACTTTTTCCTGTAAAATCTGATTCTCCTTAGGACTCATCCGATAGTGCGGTAAATTTGGTAAGCTTTCTCCTGGAACCAAATCAATATGGTGTTGAATATCTCTCAGAGGTGGAAGGTCATCTGGTAAATCTTCGGACACCAACTCACTGAATTTGGTCAAAAGGGACTACACCTTTTCGGGTATCACATCTCTCTACTCTTCTTTTCCTTCTATCACTAGAGCTCGTACTACCACAACATGTACCTCCTGTACTTTTTTAACCCCCGATTCCAAATAAGTTATTGAAGTGACTAAGGAGAGTAGAGACTGACCTCCCGCCGCAGTCTTATTTGTGACACCAACTGAGCTCCGTTTCGGGACCATTGCGATCTTCCTATCTTCCCAATTGAAAACATAAACATTGTTGTCCCTTATAGGTCACATCCATGTCAAATTGCCATTGGCATCCCAATAACACATAACTAGCATCCATGTCGACTACATCGTAGACCACCTCATCTCGGTAGTACTGCCCGATTGAAATAGGAACTTTGTACACCTCAGTCACGTTCGCTTTAGGCCCTTTCTGAATCCACCCAATCACATAGGGCTTTGGATGTTTGTCAACTTGCAGCTTTAGGTGTTCCACCAGTCTTTTGGAAACGAAGTTCTCACAACTCCCACTGTCAACAATCAAATCACAGACCTTTCCTTGAACACTACAACAAACCTTAAAAATATTGTTTCTTTGTGAGAAATGCTCCAGCTTCGTTGAACACATGACTCGCTAAATCACACAGTTTACATGCTCTCTCTGTTCCTCCGTAATTTCTACTCCATCCAATAGTTCGCCCATGTCTCCTCCTTCTTCAACATACTGGTCTTCCTCATCAAGCTTCCACAAAATTCACGGGCCTCCTGGCTGGACACTCTTTTGAACTGTGACCTGGTTGACCGCACTTGTAATACTTTAAACTACCTGATTTAGTATATGGATTTGGCGCCCGTGGAGCTTCATTCACAGCTGCGGTTGTTGGACGTGTCTCGGTATGGTTATTACTAGGAACCGTACTCCTTTGGGTCTAATCTGCAACAGTTTTAGACTGACTCTATCCATCGCATGGTGAGAATATGCCCCTGTTCGCCATTGTATATGATGACTCACCCATGCCCTTCTTGTAGTTGGAAAAACGATTGGGTGTTTCCTCCATTAACTCTACCTTCAAGACCATGTTATGCGCCTCATCTACTATCCAAACCACTTGCAGTCCAATCTTGTCCCGAATTGTCGACTTCAAGCCCCCCAAATATCTAGAAACCTGTTGTCCCTCAGTCTCATTTAGGTTGTTACGAACTGACAGCCTAGACCACTCCTCAGTATAATCTGCAACAATCTTGTTACCTTGCACACAATTATGAAAACTCTGGAAAATAAATTGTTCATAATCTGGAGGTAAAAACCTGTTCATCATAAGTTATTTCATTCATCTCCAGGATCGTACAAGGGTCTTACCATGACGTCTTCTATCCATCTGCAACTTCCCCCACCAGACAGCAGCCTCGCTTCTCAACTTATACGATACCAGCTTGACTTGTCGTTCTTCCACGCCTTCAGTAAACTCGAAGAATCTCTCAACCTCAGAAATCCAGTACATGAACTCTTCAATCTGTAATTTTCCATAAAACAACGATATGTCTGCGCGAATCCTATAGTCAGGTTGATTTTGATTTCGTTGATGATTCCATGGGTAACCTACAAAGTCCTCCTCAGAATCTTCGTCACTGAAATCTTCAAACTGCATGGGTCTCGCTGCTCTAGGCAGATGTCCACATCCACGGCGGTCAAGGGAAAATCCCTTGACTCCATCCCTGTTGACAGGGGCAGGAGCGTTGACGTTAGGGGTATTGGGATTAGGTTGCCATTCCAATAGTTGCTGTAGCATGGCCTCAAACCTCTTCGTCATCTATCGCTGCCCATAAATCGGTATCCTTACGACAAGCATCGCGAGGGTTAACTCTTCGGGCTTCATTGTTGGCCATCGAACAAGGCAAATCCAGGGCTCTGATACGACGCAGAATGGAAGTTCAAAGGTTTACTAGCGTAAACCCCAAGCTCCTAAAAACTAGAATCCACCAGAAAATAATAACAAACCAAACGAATCTGCTTTATTCTAATAACAAAGAGCCTTTAAATAGTATCTGAGAACCCTAATTTAAGCAAAAAGACCAAAATAGACATCCACTAAATTAAAACAATTAAAAACGCAATAAAAAAAAAGATAAAATGCTAATGTGCCTTAAATAGCGAATTTGAGGATGGAAATGACATCAACTGGGGAACCCGGATTGGGATGATATGGAGCACTGAAAACCCTTTCCGAAAACATATTATAATAGAAAATCTGACACCCGAGCTACAAGTTATGCCCGTTTCTTCGGAACAACAGCTCTTTTAGCCAATTTTCTATCNTAGCCAATTTTCTATCCATCTCTTCTTCAAACTCCAAAGCTAATTGTCCTACATCACATTTGAAATAGGAGTTTGGGTTTGGGTACAAATGAGAAAGGAACGCTTTCGGGCTCAAAAGAAGTCAAAGTTGTAACCGATAGGAGATGGACCGTTCCTAGTACCTGACAAGATCAATGGTGCCTATAAATTGGATATCCTAAGTGAGTATAACATTTTTTGTAACGACCCGACCCATCTTACCCCTCACGGCTTTCTAATGCGTCCCCTAGGATTCGAACCCAATACCTCCATCATATGAGAGACTTAAATTAAAACCTAGTACCAATTGGACAAGTTATATTTAAACTAAGGGTCCGTTTGATTGCAATAGTGGAATTTGGATGGAAAGAAAATGAATTCCAGGGAATTGAATTGCCTAGAATTGTTTTCCTGAGACTTGTCATTAATTGTGTTTGATTGGTATAATTTTCCACGTGGAAAATATTTAAATTTTAGATCTTTTGGTGTTCGTTTGGCTTTTTTTTTTTTATGGAAATTGTTCATTAAAGAAAAAGTTTTTTTACAATTGGTGATAAAATTTATGTCCATTGCCCAAAAAAAAATTAAAAATAGTTTCCTTCATTTTGAGGAATTGGTGCATGTTTGGGGGCAATCATGGAATTAATTTTCCATGGAAAAAAAAAAAAAAAAACCTATCAAACAACCTTTTCCATTGGAAAAAATGGGCTTTCAAAATGGGCTATCAAACATAGCGTAAGAAGTCCAGTTTTTGATCTTGCTTCAAAGTTTGTCTTTTAGACTTCTCATCTTGATATTTTTTTAATGTCGTCTCTCATACTTTTGATCTTACTTTTCTTGACGTTTGTCTTTTAAACTCTCGTCTCGAATGATTTGACTTGAATGCTTAACTTCCACTTTGATCTTTATTTCGAGTCCGATATATAATGTGTTGATTTCGACAATGCTTGATTGATTTTAACATTGAACTATCATCACTCAAAATCAATTGTTAGAAACAATATTAATCTTGTTTGTTATGATTAAAACATTAAGAATGAAATCAACCATAGGTCAACACTCAATTTTTAATTGTTAGAAACAATATTAATCTTCTTTGTTATGATCAAAATATTAAGGATGAAATCAAACATAAGTCAACATTTAGACTATTAATTCCGTTTTAAGTAGGTTTTTATAGGTTCCCTATAAATAGGACCAAATTAATTCAATGTAATAACACACAATTATTGAGATATTATTGTGAGACATTTTGCTTTCAACTTGTTATTCATTGAATTAATTCCGAACTTATCAAGGATTAAATTCTTGTAGCGTTCAACAATTCAAGTGAGGTTCATATGCACATATTGTTTACAATTATCTTGGTTCTTTGGTTCAGTAATTTATTGGGTCAAGTTTTCGAAATCGTGATATTTGGCTTTTTGGGTTTGATGTGATCCGCCGTGGGTTTCTTAGTTACAATTACTACGTGGGTTCGTATCACGTAGACAATCCACCTTCTGAGCCATTTTTTTACCCAAAACAATTTTACTTTTTTTCAAATCAGATTTGCAACAAGAAATTTTTTTCTTAAATGCTAGTGTTTTTCAGAAATCTGCAAGTGTACGGGATCATTGGATCATTAACAAATAATAAGTGATTAGTTTAGAGTATTATCCTAGGAGTAATAAATTGTAATTCAAGCATACTAGTTTTTTTTATCAAAATCAAAATGTTATAAATCAAAAGAGATTCGATTTAATTACTCTAACAATTATGTAAAGGCATTTGTTTGTATCAAATTATGAAAAGATTGTATTGGATTTCCAAATTCACTTATCGTTATCTATTTCCAATTCTCAACTGTGTAGTTTAGTTTTATTCATGCATTCATGACAATCGGTAATCCTATTGTATTCAACTTTTTTTCATGAAAAGTTAAGTCTACTCTAGACTCGACTCGATATTATTCTTAGTTCGAATTCATATGAACAAAACACATTCAAACATATGATTATCAAAGAGATTGCATATGCATTACATGTTATTTCTAACATCTATTGTCCATGTGTTAATCCTACTGTGTTATAAACTCATTGTGTGCCTTCCAATACTAAAACAATCAACTAATTATACAAATCGTGATCAAACATTTAAATAATGCAACAAGAATGCAAGATTAATCAAGAAAAATAAGAATGAAATAAACTACTTGTCTTGACTTAAAATAAATTAGCAAAAGGATTCATCTTCGTCCAATACATGAGGAAAATCAGAGTAGCGTATTCATATATAAATTGCAAAAATATTATGAAAAGACATCGCCCCAAATTAAAGAACAAAATGAAGAACATGACAAATCAAATTTTTGGTCTTGAATCTTGAATCCGAGCTTTCAATCTTCAATATCTTTGTTAATTGCCTTCAAAACTCTTGGTCGACGTCTTCTCTGCGTTAAATGGCTGCAAGGTCCATTCTTGATGGCTTCCAATAGGTTAGAAAGAGACTAGAAGTTCATTCCATAGAGATTAATATAAAAAAGGAAACTAGCCATTATCCCCGGAGTAGAGCCATGTGTGAGCATGGCTTTCAGCATTTTGCACACAAAACGAGGCCACTATGGCCTCTGGTTTGGAATTTAACCCTCTTGAGCATGAAAGGAATTTATACCATGCCTGGGCATGGTATAAACTTTGGGGCTAAATTTACAATTTGACCTAAACTTTCTTGGATGCGTATTTTGGTCCTTTTTACCTTTCTTTTTGGTCCATTGTCTTTTATTCTCATCCCGTTGGCTCCTAGTATCATCCAATCGTTGATATGAAGCCGGAATAAACTTTTGAACATTGACACTTTTTCTCAAACTTTGAATTTCTCTCTTTTCGACCATTTTGCATCAAGTTTTACCTAACTAATAAATATACAAAATTAAGCTAGAACTCATCAAATTTAATAGCAAATACTCTAATTCAACGGCCCAAATAAGTGTACAAAATGTACTTATCAAGCAACCCTAAAATTGAACATTTATTTTTCCTCAAATAAAATATAGCATACTTAAACAAAATTTGGTTGGATAACAACGGGTCTCTGAATTGGAATTTTTGTGTCAAAACTATGAATGACTTCAAAATCACATTAATAAACTTAATTTCTACTCATCCAATGCAAAACAATCTGTGTGATTAGAACGTCATAAAGTTATAATTGAATCAAGTCCAAACCCTCTTTTATCCATTCATCGCTCATGAGACATAACCACAAACTTATTCTTTTTACTCTTTCCCAAAGTGTGATCTAAGGTTGATTATATATAATACTAATCCTTATGCATTCTAGTTTGAGTAGATTTTACTAATTGTAGCTCAAAATCTCAACAAATGAGGATTCTCTTTTATTTTGGTTGCTTCAACCTCCAAGAATCTACTAGGCTATTAGATGTGAAAGATTTAATTCTTTCAAACAAGTGTTTGAGGGTTAATCAAGTCATGTAGTGCGTTTTATATTTCATACACTAGCACTACCCCTTTTTGAGTTTCCATGTGGAATATTTTATAAGTGTCCTTATTGGAATCTTTTATACGCCAGCTTCACTTATGAATCATGACATCTTTTTCCTTTTTTACGAAATGATTAGTGCAATGTCCATCATTGAACACTCATTCTCAAAAATCGACCTCTAACTTAAGATTTTAACCTAATTCTCATCATGTACGCCTTAGACAATCCACGTAAAATTTCGATACATGCAATCTATATTTATTTTAATGTCTCACTACAACAGCTCAATCACCCTTATACTATCATAGAATTGGTTTAAGGATATATATTATAGTGGTTGTTTGGGTTTAGTATTTAAGGTCAACTATTTTCAACATATTCATCAATATGAATCATATTATTCCTTTACGATGCAAAACATAAATCTAGTGTGTAAAGAATATCAAGAGTCACATGAATAAGCATATATCAACCCAACATGCAACTTTTAGACAATTTATAGTCTAACATTTGATTCCATTATATGCGCCATAGTTGGCAAAAATATGTAACTCACACAAGCACACAAAATAAACAATAAAATTGAAAGTAACTTGTTTTTTTTTTCTAATTTTTCATTGTTTTTTTACACATGAACAAGCACTAAATAGTAGAATAAATAGCATATTCAATGTTTCCCTAGCACCTCTAAACCTATAATAGACATTGCTCTCAATGTCTAAAAATATAACAAGCATTATGCAACTTTAAGGGATAAGAAAATCTAAACTTATTTAGATAAGTTGGATCAAAATAATTAAATCATTAATTAATTTAATTAATGAGATTTTTTAAATAAAATCAAATTTTAATTAAATATTAAATTAGAGTCCAAATATAATTCTAAAAATTTAGGACAAATTGAATTATTTTAATTTAGGATAGAATTCAAAACTAAAATAAGCCCCTGTTTGCTAGGGATTAAAATTTTAATTTTAATCTAAATCAAAGTTCATAATTAATTTTAACAATATTTCATGGAATCCACAACTTTTTGACTGCACATTGTATCATCTTTTATCAAAAATTATTAAAAATTGGAAACTCCACCGTATAAAGGCTAGATTTCAATTTACGATCAAAGTTCTAATTTTTTGTTAAAATCAAATTTTAACAATAATTCATCAGTCGTAAAAGTTTAATAAATCTTTAAATGGGTCAAAACCCTTTCGAAAATAACATTGAAATCCTTTTTAAAATTATATTCAAAACCCTTTTCGAAAATTGCATTCTGATCCAATTTTAAAATTACAAATAAGGACCTTCAATTTCTATAATTCGAGAACAGGCACTTCCTTTAAAAATTACACTTGACCCTTGATTTGAAATTACAAAGAGGGGACTGTAATTTCAAAAACTGCATTAGAGGCCCCAACCCCCAAAAATTCAACCAAACCCTAAAATTAATTCCATATCAACGGTGGTATCTCGTGCTGCTGTTGTACAGTAGTGACACTCACTGCTATTTAAATTAACGCCGTTGACCCACCAACTTACGAGCAACTTTTCGACCCAAAATAAATATCTTCTTTTTAAAATCAGATTTGTAACAAGAAAACATTTTTTTCTTAAATCCTAGGGTTTCATACAAAACCTTCAAGGGATACGTGATCATTGACAAGTAATATGTAATGAATTAAGAGTATCGTCCCACGAGGAATAAATTCTAATTCAAAGGTACTAGTCTTCTATCAGATTCGAATTATTGTAACAAAAAAAAGAGATTTGATCTTAATTATTCTGCGTTATTCTAAGAATTATGTAAAGTGTTTGTTTATATCAAATTATGGAATGATTGTATCGAATTTTTGAATTCGTTTATCGTTAACTATTTTCAGTTTTTAACTATGTAGTTTAGTTTTATTCATGCATTTATGAGAATCGATAATCTTATTGTATTTAACTTTCTTTTTCAAGAAAAGTTTAGTCTATTCTGGACACGATTCGATCTACTCCTGGTCTGAATTTATATGAATAGAACGTTCAAACACACGATTCTAAGAGATTGAACAAGCCATACATGGTATTCCTAACTTCTATTGCCCGCGTGTTAATCCTGTAGTATTCTAAAATTATTGTGAGACTTCCAACACTACAACAAGCAACTAATTATATAAGTAGTGATCAAGCATTTAAATAATGCAACAAGAATGCAAGATTAATCAAGAGAAATAAGAATTGACTAAACTAATTGTATTGAATTAAAATAAGTAAGCAAAAGGAATCATCGTCATCCAATATATGAGGAGCATTAGCCTAGCATATTCATATATAAAGTGTACAAAAAGTTATGAAAAGACATCACACAAATTACATGACAGCTCGCAATTGTATGATCTGTCCTGCAACCTACGCAAACTAGTGTCGGTTGGTGTAACACGTTCACCTTCTTAGTCACGTTGTCCAATGTCTTTATTAATACTTCCAGCTGGGCTGCCAATGATATAACTATATCAATGTTGTGAATACTCACTGTTTTCCTTAGTATTTCCTTGTCTGTTGGCCACATAGACTAATTTTCTGCTATTCTTTCACACAACTCATATGTGTTATCTACGGGCATATTCATCATCGATCCTTGTGTTGAAGCATTGGCCATGTTACGATATTTCAAGATGCAAGCCTCAATAGAAGATGTAGAGCTAGGCCTGCTTAGGAATGTCAAAGTTGGGACATTTTCTGAAATATTCCTTGAATCTTTCCCTTGCTTTTGGATAACTTTCGAGATCTCTCTACGTGAAAGTATGTATCTCATTCCTAATATGATGAACTCGAGACAACGAAAAGAATTTCATGGTAAATTTCTAAACCATATCATTCCAAGATACCATGCACCAGACAAAGAGTGAACATAGCCATTCTCTTGCACCATCCCTTAACGTATGATGGAATAGAAGCATTCAACAAGCATTTCTAACATTCCTTCGTGGTTGATTACCTCTCAAAGCATCATGAAATCATGTATATGTTCATGTGAGTTTTAAGTTGGTTTCCCAAAGAACTTGATGTTTTGATGATTTTGAAATAAGTTGATTACATCTGGTCTCAGATAAATGATGGCTACCCAAAGAATTAATATAATATAGCTGGTTGAATAAGAGCAGGATTGGGAATCACATAATCCCCAACTAAAATTTTGTCATCCCTGGCAACAGCTATTGCCGAACAGTTGTGCTGGCGGATCCGG
Organism: Fraxinus platypoda; assembly: GCA_903798405.1. NCBI lineage: Eukaryota > Viridiplantae > Streptophyta > Magnoliopsida > Lamiales > Oleaceae > Fraxinus > Fraxinus platypoda. The sequence continues at coordinate 3,622 of CAIGRT010228240.1, read as the reverse complement.
AGGTAATTAAACTTGATTTTGCTTTTTGTTTTCTGCCATCTTATTTCCCTTTCTCTTGCTATTTGTTGTTCTCTTCTTCTTTGCCTAAATGTTCTTTCAATCTCTAGATCCAATGGCAGGAGCTCGGTTTTGTCAAAATCTTTCATAAACTACTAGATAGCATTGAAAAAAAAACCAAACAAAAGAGAGAGATCAAGTGTAGCCAAAACACAACCAAGAAAATTTGAATCCTATATTAAACTAATAAAATCAAATTAAACACTTTATTCCCCCAAACAATGGCGCCAAAAACTTGTGCATGCGAAATTCGCAAGCGTACGAAATCGTTTACAAATAATACATCATGAGTTAAGACTATCCTTCCATGGGGAATAAATTCTAATCCAAGCATACTAGTTTCTAGCAAATTCAAATTGTTGTAACATAAAAGAGATTCAATTTTAATTAATCTAAGCAATTCTAAGAATTATTTAAAAAGCGTTTGTTCCTATCAAATGATTGAATGATTGTAATGGATTTCCTAATCCGTCTATTGTTATCTATTTTAATTCTCGACTATGTAGTTTAGTTCGATTCATGCATTCAGGACAATCGATAATCCTATTGTATTCATCTTTCTTTCCAAGATAAACTAAGTCTATTCTAGACACGATCCTGTCTTATTCCTAGTCCGATAGAACACATTCAAACATGCGATTATCAAAGAGATTGCACACGCTATACATGTTATTCCTAACATTTTATTTTCCATGTATTTATCTTGTAGTATTCTAAACTTATTGTAAGCCATCCGTCACAACAAAATGCATTTAATTATCTAGATGGTGGTTAGGCATTTGAGTAATGCAACGAAAATGCAAGATTAATCAAGAAAAATAAGAATTAACTAAACTAGTTGTTTTGAATTAAAATGAATAAGCGAAATGGTTCATCTTCATCAAATACATGAAGAGAATTAGCCTAGCATATTTGTATGAAAATTAAACAAAAGGTTATGCAAAGACATCACCAAAATTAAAGAACAAAATGAAGAACTTGAAAAATCAATTTGCTGTTCTTGAATCTGAGCTTTGAATCTTCAATGTCTTGTGTTAATTTCCTTATAATCTATTGCAAAATGTCTTCTCTCCATTATATGGCTGCAAATTTTTCGGCCTCCATTAGGTTAAAAAGAGGTTAGAAGTTCATTCCATAGTGTGTTTGATGTAAAAATTGAAACCAGTCCCTCGCCCCAGAGTAAAGCCATGCATGAGCATGGCTCTCTCCATTGCGGATGAAACATGAGGCCACTTTAGCCTTGGGTTTGGAATTTAACCCTCCCACACATGTAAGGAATTTATACCACGAGTGCACTAGGTATGAATTTTGGGGCCAAATTCATAATTTGGTCTTTGAACTTTCCCAAATGTGCACTTTGGTCCTTTTCACTCCTTTGTCTTTTATTCTTGTCCCATTAGCTCCAACATCATCCAAACATCAATATGTGGTCCAAAACAACTTTTGAACATTTGCCCTTTAGTCCCCGATCTTTGGATTTCTCTATTTTCACCTTTTTTTCGTTCCTTATTCCAATTTTACCATTGTGCATCGATTTTTGCCTAACAAACAAAATATATAGAAAATTAAGGTATAATTAATCAAAATCAATAGCAAATACTCCAGTTTAACAGCCCAGAAAAAACTTCTAACTATCACCACTACTATTGAAAGCAACATCGTTGACACACCACCTTTCGACCCATTTTTTTTTTAATCAGATTTACAACGAGAAATTTTTTTTTCTCAAAGGCTAGAAACATTAAATTAATTAAAATTAACCATTGATTGCATCCAAGATTCAAAAATAACTTTTAACAAACACAAAGTCAACTCTAATACTATTGTTGGAAATTTACTTATTCATGCATACATAAATTTTAATTTATTTTCATTTATGAAGGTCTTTGTGTTTAGATATAAATCATTATTAGAATTTCTCCTTTAGCAAATTCTTCAAACTCTATTGAGAATTTTGAACACGAAAAGTCACCATCTCTCATCTCGTTTGTGATTCTTAATCTACCAAGATCTTTCCACACAATAGATGTCCAACTGTCCAGCCTCCAATGGTAATCCAACGGGAGCACAAGAATGAGAGATTATGGTTTCTTTTATTTATTTATTTATTTATTTATTTGTGCTAGCAAGATTATGAATGTATCAAGTAGTGTTTAAAATAAACTGAAACCCTAATTGTCTATTTATAGATGTTTAAAGTGGACTTGACCCATCCATTAAATGTAAGTTGGCCCATTGGTTAATTAATCTAATTGATAAATTTTGGCCCATAAATAAATAACCCAATTAACTAATTATACAAATGTGCTACACTTGTCAATTAATTAATTCTTAATTTTATTATTCTAGTTCATGCCTTTTGTGTGTGACCTATTTGGTTCTCAATCACAATATTCAAATGAAGTGAATTAGTATTTTGATTTAATCAAAATAAGATAAATTAAAAACCTCATTTTAATTTATCATTACTTAACCTAGATTAATTAATTCATATTCTTCGTCCCCGATTGACATCTAACAATGTGTCGAAAAATACATGTGACTGAAAATATCATGTGGTGTAATAAAATAAAACTTGTTTATTTATCATGGAACTATAATCCCTTTGTTAATATCCAATCAATTACGAGATATGAAGATATGTCAATCTCGATTTAATAGATCATACCTTTTCGATTCATAAACTAACCTTTGCCAGGGATTTTGATATCAAATTAAGGGAATAAAACATAAGTCATAATCTCTTACTATCTAAGACCGATAAATCCTCTATTGATCATTCAAAATCTTTATATGATTCTTGTCATACTTGAATGATACCATATTAGTGACTCTTGGCAAAGTAACATCCAACATCACCAAAGTACGATGACCTTTATATAAGGCATTATGATTACCTCAAGTTGAAGGACCAATTTCACTATTGAAAGTTAGAGATTAACCACTAACATTGGATAGTTATCCATATAGAATCTTTGTAGTAGGTCTCCAATGTTTTATTCTTTTAATGAATATCCATGTGTCATTTAAATATCACAACATTTTAGTGGTGAGATTAATTGCTCACTTTATAAATGAGAAATGTCACACATGTTGGTGTATCCACAATAATGATATCTGTTACGGGCCTACGTCAGACCCGCCACCTCGCCCGTCACGTGTCAGTATAGGTGGCCCAAGCCACGCGTCGACCGATGTGATTATACATGGGACGAGCTGACTGTACATACCAAAGTGATTGCACGAGGAACGAACTGAACACGCGTCAGCGAATGAACCGGACTCATCCACACGCAGTGAATGCAAAGGCCCGCACTCCTCTTCTACAACGCTGCAAACGCCTCGCCTCGCCATTAAAGATCTCTTGTACAAAGATCTTTCCAAAGTCAAATCTCTGACTGATGGGATGTGTGGAAGGTCCCCAAACAGTCAATTCAGCAGCCTATGTCAGAAACATTCAGTGCAAGCCAACCTATGGAGAGACAGGTTGATGCCTAAGATGGGACGAGCCTTGAGGATCTGGCAACACGTGTCTCCTCATCCAACGGCTTTTCTCTTCCCATCC
>CAIGRT010228213.1:0-12663 GCA_903798405.1 Fraxinus platypoda | reverse complement strand
TAATTTTAAATGGGGCGGGTAGCGGAGCGGGGCGGGGACTATATTTCCCATACCCGCCCCGTACCCGCTTCGGGGTAATGACCCTTGCCCCATCCCCGCCCCGTGTACCCGGTTAGGAGGGTAATTCCCGCCTCATTCGGGGAGGGGCCCCACGGGTATCGGGTTGAACGGGTTTTATTGCCATCCCTAGTCGTTTCTAATATTACAATATACGTTTCAAAAGTTACACATCTACTAAAAAGTCTCATAAATTTAATGAAATAGACTCAAATCCCATTCCGCTTAAGCAGTAGCCAAAGATGATTTCATAAGCCTCCGTTTAGGAAGAATATATTACGGTTTAATTTAAAATAAGTAGAAATAAATGAATAATACTTAAAAGTCCATTGAAATGTGTGATTGAAAATAAAACTTTTACCATTTATAAAATAATTTATAGATTTTGTCGAACGGAGAATTCGATAATAAAAGAAATTATTGGGATGATAAAATCCCTCTCTCGAGAAATTTTTAAAAACATAATTTGATTTTTCATCCACTTGTCGGTAAAGAGTGCAATTTGATGAGTAAGCAAGCAAGAATAAGTCAAGACTCTCAAACCGTCGTCGGGGTTGATGGTTTGCGACAAGCAAGCAAAAGAGAACACGTAATTTTCTTGCACTACATGGCATAGGGGTGTGTGATGGTCCAATTTTGGACACATTTTCAATGGCAAATTTTAAACTTAAATCAAATCATCATATCACCCAAAGTAAGATAACTTCCTTCAAAAACTCTTTTACAACTAATCCAATCCAATTTGCAGTTTGGTTTGGGTTTAAATCACGTCGTCAAATTCTTTTTTCCAAGTTCATTTTAAATTAACTGATTCATGAATTATAAAAAAAACTAAGTTAAAAAATATCTTTCTAACTTATTTGATAGGAAATAAACAAACTGTATATCAATGATGAGAAAACAAAGCCAATTTATTTCTGGGCGTAATTGCGTGAGAATGAGTGTGTTTCACAGCATCTCCAATAGTAGTGTAAAATAAAGATTTAGATTTTCAAAGTGACTGGAAACCTCTCCAATGGAGAGATACAAAGGAGGTTCAAATTACATCTTGCAGCAAGAAAATATTAAAAAAAGATGTAAAAGCAAACATTTGATTTAGATCTTTCCATTTGAGCAGAATTTGAATTTAGATCCACCGAGATATAAATGAAAATACAAAAGTTATGTTGGAGATATCAATTTACATCTAATTTTACGTCACAATTGGAGATGCTCTTATTTAACATTTGTAGCATTTGTTGGTGGATGAGATAACTTGTGACCATTGGAGATGCTCCTATTTTTAAGTTACAATTTTTAACTTTATAATTAACAAAAAATTGTTTTAGGATAACTCGTGATCAAGATAATATTAGATGAATTGCAATAAATAATAGTAAATCAATTTGGTAACATAAGAATGTGAAAAGAGTAAGCTCTCTTAATATTTCTTCAGTAATATAATAGTATACAAATTGTATAATAATATTTGACCTGTAAGATTTTTATTGAGTTATTAAATAAAATAAGCATTATGAAGTTCGGCGGCCAATGAGACGCATTCAAAAATTCAATCAGCAATCGTGAGCACACTCAAAGTTAGGTAAGTATTGAAATGTATGCCCTAAAGTTGAGTGATGAATGAGAAGTATTCTAAAGTTCGATGTGTAACCCGTGATCATATCCAAAGTTGAATGGGTGTTGAAACATTTAACTCATGAGTGAAGCACATGCCCTAAAGTTGAGTGATCAATGAAGTTCGGTGAATAATTCGTGACAACACTCAAAATTGGGTGGATGATGATGGAGTGAAACGCTCTAAAATTGAGTGATCAATAAAAAATATTTCGAAATTCGATGAGTAACTCGAGATCGCATTTAAGCCCCCGTTTGATCTACATTATTATCTCATTAAAATGAAAAATATGACCGTTATCCATCACATCAACATTTAAATTCAAATTTTATATATCTTATGTAGGCCCCAATAACGATTATATTTTTCATTCTCATTCTACAATAATTTGACTCAAACAGGACCTACAATTGGGCGCGTATTGAAATATTTAACTCCAGAAACAAGATAAAGTATCGTTATTGAAAACAGGCACGCTTTTAATCGATCCACGTGGGTAGGTGAACCGGTCTCTCTCATTATTAATATATTTACGCATGTACTCCAACGTATTGGCCACAATAAAATATTCTTGAAAGTTGAATCCCACACATTCAAAACAGGTAGTTTATCAACACAAAAGTTGCTCTTACTTTTTCTCCGCAGCCTTTCTGCATCTGGTCAATTTTTAATTTTTTTTTTCTTTAGCCTTCGGTTTTCCCATTCCTTAGCAAGTTAAGTTTATTCTAATTTTTTGGTTGTATAATGCTTTAGTTTTTGTTATTTGATTCTTTTGGGTTCTGTTCATCTTCATTTGTGTTCATTTTACTGGAATTTAGCGCTAAGCGATTCATATAATTGGTCAGATGTAGTCTTTTTTTACTTTTTGCTTATGTGCGTTCATGTCTCTTTACTGTCGATAATTTCTATGCAGTTCTTGTTTATGGGTTGCATGTTGATGTTTTTTTATACTATTTGGTCGAATCTGCTATCTTGTATTTGTTTATGGGTTCACCTTTTCTGGTAGTGGTTTGTGGTGGTGGTGGTTACGTCTTTATAAGGTCTTTTGTGGTGGCAGACTGGCAGGCGGCGGCGGAGGGGGGAGTTGGCACTTGGGAGAAAAGTGGTTGTTGGGTGAGGCTGGGGTGTCCGAGGAAGATGAAGACATTTATTTGTTATTCTTTTCTTTTCGCTTTGAAGTTTAGTTAGTAAGTAGTAACTCGTAACATAGTTCAATCACCATTGAAATAATTAGCCCAATATTTGGTGATTTCAGCTATATGATTTACTATTCATCATAAATTGTATTCCATTTTGATCTTTCTTTAAGTTGATTTTTCGTGACCTTTATATTATCTGGATTTACAGTGGTCTGTGGTCATGGGCGTTTACTAGTGAAAATCTATACGCACAAGTACTTAGCATGATTACTTGGATTTTTTTTATTATCTCAATTAGTTAAGTGACTTCAGCTTTTTCCTTGAGGCTTTCATGAAAATACATGAAAAGTTCATCTTTATCAATCCTTTGTAAAGCTTTGACCGTCTTTGAGGTTCATTTGGTTACACAGATTTTACTTTTTTTTGCTGTGATTTTGTGATTGTTCTTATGTTTGAATGAGCGAGTAATTGTCTTTGAGCAATCTTGAATACTAACTCAGAATGGTTGAACTGTTTTTGCACGTGTCTTTTGCTCTTTAGCCTAAATAGTTGGAAGGGTTTTGAAATGGGAGGGCCTTGCCTTTCAAGTATATTTATGCTTTTCTTCATGCTTTAATTTGCTGCCATGATTCATCTAGCATCTATGCTAAATGTCACATGCTTTAGTTTGCCATGCGATTTTTTTTCTCTTTCATGAAACTTCAACTTAATGAGAAATTTGGGTAAAATTCATTTCCCTAGAGTCTTTGTAATGGCCTTTGTCGAGGGGTTGGAGTTTTTGGACGGGGTAGAACCAACATTACAAGGCTAATATGCTTCGTGTGTAGTTACTCACTAGTCTTCTCACTTTCATTTATTCAATTTTTCATTCAAGTTCATATGATATTCTTTTATCAATCTCTTTTTTCCGCTTCATCAATTTTTGAACTTGACAACTTTTTGGCTACAACTTGAGTCCAAGAGCTTGGAGACTGTTTTTCTACAAGTGCTTAATTAATTTGGACTTACAGGAAAGATGCCTGAGGGAATAACAGCCGAGGGTCTTATGCACAATATCATGGAAACAATATCTGATGGTGCTTCAAAGCACAAATCTGAGCCCTTTTTTGAGGAGGAGAATTTAAAAGCCATGAATTCTCAGTTCAATAGATTGTTTGGACGGCAAAAGCCGGTTCACCATATTTTGGGTGGTGGCAAATGTATGATCTCCTTACATCTTCTACCAAGTTTCATATTAGTGAAGTCATCCTTATTTTATGTATATTCACTTGAATGTTTAGCTGCTGATGTGCTATTATGGAGGAACAAGAAGATTTCGGCCAGCGTCTTAACTGCTGCTACTGTAACTTGGGTGCTTTTTGAATGGCTTAACTACAATTTTCTTACCATTCTAAGCTTTGTGTTGGTTATGGGTATGCTTGCTCAATTGGTTTGGAAAAATGTGTCAGGCATGTTAAACAGGTAATTTTAAATAGAGATAATGTTCTGCTTTTGGTAGTGGCAGGATGCATTCAGTTTGAGTCGTATTAATTCCTGTAATATCAATGTTAACAGATCTCCATCCAATATCCCTCGTCTTGTTGTGCCTGTGGAGGTTTTTGTTAACATTGCCAATTTGATTGGAGCCGAGGTGAATCGTGGTTTAAGCTTCTTGCAAGATGTTTCCTCCGAAGGAAATATGAAGCAATTTCTAGTGGTATTTTTCTCTTAACATCAATGCTGCATTTTTATTTTGTTTATGTACCCTCAAATATTGTAACCTTATTCATTATTTTGTGTGAATATATTTACACATAATTTGATCCCATCTTTTCTTCTTCTCACATTTTTTTATTTCTTAAGACACCAACGAGCTACCAAATGGTTTAAACATTAAAAATGAGGATTTCTAGGTACTCAATGGGCCTTCATCATAAAAAAATGATTCTTTTACAGCTGTTCTGATTTTACTTCTCCATTTCTGTTTTCAGTAGTGAACGTACATAAGAGGAGGAAAGAAATACAGACTACTTTTTCTTATCACAAGTTAAAAAATGTTAGTTTCATTGAATTTTTTTCTTCTCCAGCCTAAAACATGAAAATAAATGATTGATACATTACCCGGCGAAGCATATCGCAAATGTTTTCAGAATGAGACAATTGTTTCAACATTTTCAAATAGAAAACTCTTAAATTAGGATCGTTTTCTTCCTTGTTTTCTGGTGTATCTCGACATTAAATCAAAGACACTTTCCTTCTTGACTTTTATGTGCCATGCTTGAAGAAGAAACCCGTGGTCCTAATATCTCTCAGGGGTTCATGTTTTCTTGTTCTTAAGTATTTTTTTCTTACATTGTACTACAAACTGTCTCCATTTTTATATTTAAGTGTTCTTATTCTTAATTATTTGCTGATAAAGTTTCCTATTTTTTTCAATAATCCCATCGTATAATATATTATTAATTACTGCTTTTTTCTTATTCTGTGCGGGACTGTTTTGGTGGAAACATATTGTTAAATGGGAACAAATCGAAAAATGTCTAAGTTGTGTTTGACGTATTAAAAATACTTGCAGGTTGTAGCAAGCTTGTGGGCTGCTGCTATTATTGGAAGTTGGTTCAACTTTTTTACTGTTCTTTATGTCGGTAAGACATCCTATGACATTCTAATTTTAGTAGCTACTAGAGCATATTGGACACATTGATCCCATGATTTGTGGGTAATTATCGAATGTTTTGCTTGTCTTTAATATCATACATGAGGGGGTGAACTTTAATTGAGAAAATTTTCCATGCTTCACCAATGTTTTGGTTAATTCTGTTCATATAAAAGTTAGGGAAAAAAAAAAAAAAAACCCAGCATTAATGTCATTAACTTTCAGCATAAAATACAATAAACCTTTGTAGTGTGGACCTTATCTTCAAGGAAAATATCCCATTTATTTATTTTTGCTTCAATGCTACTTCATCATCTTAAATCCTGCATCTAAATTATGGGGCCGAACTTGCACTCAATATGGATACTCCCCAGATACCGTCATTACTTCTTCTCCGGGCTGCATTTAAGATTGGAACAGAAATCTTTCTCAGCACTAAGGCTTGTATCTACATGCATTATAGAAACTTCCTTGATCTATGTGAACTTGTATGTTTAAGCATATGTACATTTGGCACGTATCCAGTGTAGTCCTGCACTGCATGATGCTCTGAGTGAAGACTGTCAAGTATGGACCATGGTCTACTTGTTTTGTCAGGTCCCATACGAACCACCAGATCCTACGAGTGAATCGAAGTTTCATCTTAGATCTCACAATTTCAGTACCATGGGTAGGTTGATTTGGATAATATGAGATAAAGCAAAAAAATATAGAATTTGATTAATTCAACTTTTAAGACTTTGAAACACAGAAAATTACATAGCGAATTGGAAGCACGAGCACACAGCAGGTTGAATGTACACTTTTTTTCCACAAATGTGAAGAGTTTATGTTAATATTTGCTGCTCCTACCACCATAACTCTCAATTATTTAACCATGTTCTACGATTGATTGCACTGCACTTGGTAAGTAGAGAACACAGGAAAAATGAAGCATGCGTAGAGTGAGAAAGAAATGTAATATTGTTTCAGTAAAAAAATCTGTCTAGCTTTTTAGAGTAATGCTAGTTAGCACCAGTGGTGCTTAGCACCGTCTGGATGACATTGGGGCCCATTTAGACTTGTCCAATGAAGTTTTCAGAGCTTGTTCGAGAGAGATTTTTTCAAATAAAAATAACTTTTTGAAGAATTTGTGATTAAAAAGTAAGAAAAAGTTATGACTTCAATATGATGTGTTTGAAAATGATTATAAAAAAAATCATTCCTCAACAAGCTCTTAATGCATTGGACAAGTCAATGTGGGCCTCCACTGCTGTCTAGATTGGTGCTAGATAACGTATATTATATTCTCTATTTATTCCATGTCAAGCTTTAATTCTGTTGTACTTAGAGATTTGGAAATTCTTTCTTTCAAGGTTTTGTTGCTGCCCATACGTTGCCCGTTTTGTATGAAAGATATGAAGATGAGGTTGATGGCTTTGTGTACAATGTCCTCGGACAGCTTCAGCATAATTACCACAAGCTGGATGCCAGTGTCTTGCGCCGAATCCCGACCAGCAAGTTCAGGGGAAAGAAGGTTGACTAGATTGTTGAGGAGCACTTAAAAAAGGAAATTGAACCAGAAATAGGACATACATTTCAAATGCTCCAAGCATGTTGCTGTTATTATTGAGTTCAAGTGCTTAACTAAGAATTTGTTGAAAATTGTATAACTTTACTGTCAGTTGTATTTTTTTGAGTATGAAGTTTCTCAGTCTAATATTTAAGCTATCACTAAACTTCACGTTGTGTTACTACTCTGTCATTGAACTTCAATATTTTTCCAAATGATCACTCTTTTAACCATTCATCATTATTATGGATTCCATTGATTGGAGTTAGTGGTAATGTCCATGTGTCAAGTAGAATATACCGTGGTGCTATTCTACTATTCTTTAGACCTCAACGTCTCTTTTTAAGTTCTTGTTTGGTTTAGTTGAAAGTTGATGAACGTGTAATTGAAAAGTTGTTAAAAGTTGCGTGTTTCATGAAATGTGTGGTAAAAATTATTCGTTAAAATTAATTGTTAAACTTAAAAGCATGAAAGATGAATTGTCCTATTTTCTCCTAAAAATGACTGTTACTACTATAATTCTAACTTAAATAAAATATAAAAAATGTTGTGAACAACTAAACTCCCCTTCCTGTACAAAATAATGTTCGGTCTTCTCAGAAGCACTCCCGTAGCTTCACCCCGATTCATCGTCTCATTTTCATTCAACAAAATGCCTTCAACACGAATTTCAACGTCCAAACTGGGGATACAACCTTCATCTCCGGAGCCAGAAAACCCAGGTCAGATTTTGTTTATGCCCTTCATTGATAAAAAGACCCAAAATTTAAATTGTGCTAATCGTTTCAGCTCCTGAAAGTTCAAATGCCGGTACTGCACCAAATCTTCGCGTCTTTGTTAGGAAAAAGAGACCCGAAAAAACTCTTGAAATCACACCTACAGCGGTTGAAGCAGAAACTCGTGAACAAAAGGTGAGATTAATAATATTAAGTAACAAGATAAATTCTTTTTAAAAAAATTCTGAAGTATATGCAGTTTCATCTTTGCGTTGGTGAGAGTTAGTCACAGTTAAATTCGTGGCTGTTTGTGTTGGGATTTACTCTGTACTTTAGTATTTGTGTTGTTGCTGTTGTGTTTATTCAACTTGTACATTTTTTTTCGTGATCTTTCATTGTGGGAATGGGTGTGGTATTTGAAGGAAATGCGTGGTCTCTTGATGACATTATTACCACCCTAGTCATTTGCCCATTAAGGGGACACATACTATTACTATTATTTTTGTTGCTGAATTATGATTGCGGAGGATGCTATTTTAGATCAATTCTGTCTCTAGTGATGTTTTCGCCACCCTAGTATTAACCATTAAGAGGACACGTTCTTTTCCATCTCTTGCTTTATTGATTGCGTCTGTGCTAATAAATGAGGAATAACGTCTCTAAGTTTCTACTGGTTGAATTAAAGTATGTTCCTGAACTAATGATGGATCCCAACAATGGTAAGTGTTCAATTTTAGGGATATAATTTGGTTTTGATGGCATGAAGAGCATGCAAAACTGTACGAAAGGCTTCTTTGTGGCCTTTGGTTGCGAGAATTAAGCATTTCTTGAGAAGATTAATTGGAATTTGAAGTGGAAGGTTGAAAGACAGTTAGATATTTAGATCACTACTTGACTCCAGATTCTGCAATGTAAATGTGTCATGGGCATCACACATGTAAGTTGAAGTTGTATCATGTGATGGAAAGCACTTTACAAGGGTCCGGATTATCTCTTCAAGTATTTTCAGTGAAATTAAAAAACAATATGCCTGCAAAACTTTAATGAATTCTTACTTCTGGTCTTGAGTGTAGACAAACTGTTGATACTCGTCTAAGTTTCAAAACAAAGCTAATATCTATTTGCTATTTTAATTAATGGAGGTGTTTAAGCTTTTACAGAAATCAGGTCAATTTTGCATTTTCCAGAATTTGTGGCCTCGATCATTATTGCGAAAACGTTTATGACATAAAACTCAATTCTTGATCAAGTGCTGTTGCAAAATTTCCAAGTTGTTTTTCCCTTTCATACAATTACTCCTCCTTGAAATAGCCAATCTCAAAAAGTTGACGAATAAACTAGTAGTTTCATTTTGTATGTCTGAACATATGTGCTTATGGGTCAAGATAGTACGTTAATTAAATACTTTTTTCATGTCATATATCTTTCTTGCATATTGTGTGAGCTTTAAATATTTGTATGTCACTATCTGTTTAATTTGCATTTGTTTACACTAGCTATATAGCAGCTTTCCTCCTACCTTGAATTAGTGTTAATAGGTGGTTGACTAGTTTCGACTCTTTTTCCATGTATTAAACTTTATAATTTATCAATCATTTTGGCATATTGTTATACTCAAATTAAATACAAAAGTTGTTTCCAAAGACTGGAACTGTTGCATAACTATCAGTATACATAATGCAGCTTTGCAGCCCTCCTGAAATTGAAGATTTTGCATTTGGAAAGGACAGCAGTTATTCCCGTTTAAGTAGGTTATTTTGTTCTAGAACTTGCTATTTCTCTTTGAATGCGGTGAAATGTGAGAAAGAACTTTTATAAACTTATTCTTCTTATTGTCATCATTGTTTTTGCACAATACATGAATTCTTTATCATGTGAACAAGAGCTGTTGGAAAAATTTTAAACTAACGTGTCAAGGTTGTTTAGGCACATTAACTTGTCTAAGGCATTTTGCATAGTGCTAATACCCGGGGGAGGAGGGTGGAGTTGTGAGTGCACCAATGAGAACCACCTTTTACTAGTTCTTATGTCGATAAGTTTAGTTTTCGAAGAAAATCTGAAATCTTGATCTTTTGAGGGTTTCATCATTTCTTAACGTTCCACATATTATTTGAACACAAATGTGAAAGAGGACGAAATTATGATACTCTTATTCATTTATTAATAATACTACGATTTACAGTCATTTATATACATATATATAATGGATCCTATCGAAGGAAAGAACATATGTACATGAAATAATTCCTATAACATGGGAGCTACTAATTTTAGAATCTCTGATTTTAGACAATTCTTACAATTGCCTTCGTGATTGATTGCATCAGCCAACGTCGTTATTGCATGAAATCATCGAATAGTTGCAAGAAATCAGTCTACGGCTTTCCATATTTTCCTTCAAGCTGGCTCAAAAATGTCTTGCATTCCCATCTTGCATGTAAGACTATTAGAATGTCCTTTATGTAACCCTTTTGTGAGTACATCTGCCAACTGCTCTCCTTTAGGGTCAGAGGACATGCATATCAGTCCTTCCAATTTTCCTTTAGTAAAATGTCACAAATTCCATGTGTTTAGTCCTATCATGTTGGACCGGATTTTGAGCTATGTTTATTGCAGCTTTATTGTCACTGTAAAGCTTCACAGACATTGGACTTGAGAGTTTGAGACCGTCAAGTAATCTTTCTAGCCACAAAAGTTCACGGGTTCCATGAGCAACAGCTCTAAACTTAGCTTCTGCACTGTTTCTTGCTTCGCCAAGTCACTAAGTTACCCACGATATAAGTGTAGTAGCCTGACGTAGACCTTCTATCTGTTACACTTCCTGCCTAATCAACATGAGTATAAGCTTCATTCCTAAGATGTCCATGATTTCCAAATAACAGACCTCTTCCAGGTGTTCCTTTTAGGTATTTGAGAATTCGGTAGACTGCCTCAAAGTGTTCTGTTAGCATTCATGAAGAAAGGAAAATCATAGAGTTTGATATTAGAATGACCTTTATGATACACGATATATGACAGGAAGGATCATAATTGTCTTCCCTCCCCAGCATGCTAGTGGAAGTATTACTATTTTTCCAATCTTCTCTCCTTTCCTCCTCCTTTCATGAGAAATATTTTGGTAGAATATCTTATTTTCTTCTCCATATCTCCTCTTTTCTCTAATAACATATACTTTTATCCATGTTATGTTGCTGGTGATTGGCTTGGGAGGGTAAAACTTGTTGTACTATAGTAGTTTCTATGTGTTGGCATGCGTGTCTTTAACTAGATACCACGCCTTTTTGACGGTGAATGGATGACACAAAATACGAGCCCCTGGTTTGCCAAGGTGTAGTGGATGAGTAGAATAGTCCAATGAATCTTGGCCACATATATCTGTTAGCTTAACTTATATATTTGATCTGGAAAGCACCAGTGATCCAAGATCTAAATTAGGGAGATTAGTATAACCTTGAAGCTTGCATGCAGGTGGCTGTAATTGTAGAATTGTCTAGGTAACCATGACCCTTGAATTTAGTTGTTTGTATAGCAGGATGGGCATTGAGTGTCTACTTTCACATAGCATTTATACGCATTTCCCGTTAATGAAGCCCCGACTTCATACAACGAAAAAACATCAAGGTTTCGTAGTGAAAATGAACATTGATGTTGGAGTTGTTTTTTCTTGAGGTGTGGGGATTTGCATGGGAATGCTTAATAAATGACAGTTTTATACCTCTATGGTATACAAGTGACTCATGAATACTTTAAAAGAAAAGGAGAATGTTGAATCATTTCATTTAAAAGATTAAGTTACATTTATTTATTTAAATTTAGTCTTCAATAGAGCATGAATTTTATTAGATTACTAAAACTGTGAGCAAAAGTTTATGTTGAATATAGGATTTAAATGATATACATGTAAGTTTTCTAATAGCTTAAGCCGTTAGATCAAGTGGTTAAATATGGTATCAAAACAGTCAAGGTCTTGTGTAAAACTCTCATCTCCGCCTATTTAATGGAATTATGCAAACGTTAGGCTTTGATGGACAACGGACTTTGCCTACACGCGAGGGGTGTGTTGAAAACAATATTTAAATGATATACATTTGATCATATTGAACAACTTAAACTTTTATATCAAGTGGTTCAACAATTTATAAATAATGTGGATCTTTGTGATCTCTAAGAAATGATCTAAGCCAACTGATTCTTTGGATATGAATAGGTCTAATGCCACTGAGTTGGAAACTATTTACTAACATTTACAATTAACTTTACGTCCTACATATATAATAGTTAAGTTTTTAAATTTGCACTTTTGTTCTGTTAAAACATTTGATCACCACTTAAAGAAACCCTGTGTATTGCATGTTGCACGATACAGCACAACAGCCACCTGCTAACTGGGAAAAGGTCCTTCAAGAAATTTGCAAAATGAGGTCTTCTGAGGGTGCACCAGTTGACTCAATGGGGTGTGAGAAAGCTGGCAGTTCTCTTCCTCCTAAGGTAATTCTCTTGTTTGTTTTGAGCATAAAAAGTCAAATTATTAAGTCTTATATCATGGTGTTAATGGTTAATATCTTTATTTTTGAAAATCACTGCCAGCTTTTGCATGATTATGCAATCTTTAATGTGTTTGGTTGTTCTTCTGAAGGCCGAACTCCGTAGCTGTCATGGATTACTATTGCAATTTTAAGTTTTAACCTTCCCTATCGACAACCACCCCATAGATTTTTTTTTTAATGTTAAGTGTTGCTGAATTTAGAGCCACCAGCCCACCACTCACCCATGTAGTTAAATATCATCCTTGATTAAACGAATATAACATAATTTATATACAAATATAAATTCACGCTATCTTACTCATGTTAAGAAAGAGTTTCTTAATCAATCACGTGAAATTCATCCTCCTTTGGCCATTGCACTTGAATGAATTATTTTTTTTTCAATATAACAGAATTGTTTCC
>CAIGRT010228165.1:854-29524 GCA_903798405.1 Fraxinus platypoda | reverse complement strand
GATTCAGCTATGTGAGCAAACTCTTGGCTCTGCTGGGTCCAACTTTTCTGGGGATGATAACCCATCAGAAAAATCACACGTTTCTTATCTACAAAGGAGCCCTACTTTCGATATCTGGTGCTGGTCACTAATCGTGAAGTCCTACTTCTATTTAGGAAGACTTGAGGAAGCTCTGGCTTTTCTGAAGAAGCAAGAGAAATCAGTTTGTCTCGTGGAACGGTAATACTCAATAGTTGTCAGTATATATCACATAGAAGTCCTTCACTTTTAGAAATTACATTATCAGGTCTACCTCTTGGTTAGAAGTTTTCATGCCAATTTGATTCTGCAGGAGAGAAAACAAGACTTTGGAATCGATAATACCTTTGGTTGGCATAATTCGTGAGCTATTACACCACAAGGTGAGTTTATATTTTTCTTTAATATTTCTCTAGGGTGAGTAGAATCTTAGCTATGTATCTCATATTATAGGATATGGAGATTGTAGTTTTTGGAATGGGATAGGGATTCAACTTCACTTTTTGGTGCTTGTAGAATACACTGTCATGGGCTGGCCTCCATCGATCAGATGTGGATTTACTTCGACGCATTGAGTGATGCAATGATTTTTAATACACCATGACAGATTTATTATATGGACAAGACATTCAAGTTTGAATGTTTGTCTTGAATGTCTTGTCTAATAAAACCTCATCTTAATTTTGTGGGAGGTACATTGATGGCGAACAATATAGAACAAGATTGAGAAAGGAAGAGAAAGAGGAGTAGGAGAAAGGATGGTGGAAAGAGGAGGGGAGATAGAAGGATGGGGCACACGAAAGTAGAATTTAGGAGAAATGAAGTATCTTTATTTAATTCATCAAATTTGCATGTACTACAATGTATATGCCCTATTTATATAAGGTTTCAAAGAACCTATTCTTTATAGGAAATATCTAATCAAATCCTAGATAATCTAATAAATAAACATAATAAATTCTAGGAAATCTAGACACTTGTATGTTTTCCTAAAATAAGGATCTAAACATGGAAAGTACGCATATAATAATCTTCTAGGATTCCCATCATACATTCTTCTTTCAACCAATCTATTATGGATTAAAGATATATTAAACAGTTAGTGACAAGTAATAAATGATATAATTGTGAAGGGACTTTTTTGTATTGTATACCTAAAAAGTGCATATAATATTAAAAAAAAAATTGAACATGCATTCATAAAAATTCTCATATTATTTTGACTTTCAATACGTTGTTTCGTTACTTATTTTCGATGGGGCTGATGAATAGAGATAGTTTGGCTTAAGCATATGTGTGAATTACCTTAATTGACTTGTGCTTATTCATTAGTAATCTCTCGATCAAGTTTAATGTATGGACTCATCGTGACAGTAGTATTTGATTAGTTGAGACTGTTCCTGTCATCTACAATATTTCCAAATTTTGATCTCTACCTTCAAGTTTTATTCTCTCTCTTTTTTGTTTCTCTTCCTTCCTATCCTTCTATCTCCATGTGTAAAATTTAATGCATTGGATTTTTTGACCTTGTTCTTTCATTCTTCAGGCTGCAGGAAATGAAGCATATCAATCTGGAAAGCACGCAGAAGCTGTTGAACATTACACTGCTGCTATATCGTGCACTGTAGAGTCACGTCCTTTTGCAGCAATTTGTTTTTGTAACCGTGCTGCTGCATATCGGGCTATGGGACAAATTATAGACGCCCTTGCAGATTGCAGCGTGGCTATAGCCCTTGATGGAAGCTATATAAAGGTCTGCCTCTAAAACATTTAGTTGTAGTCTGTGTAGATGCTCTGGAAAAAATGAAGTTATGAGCATGTTGTGCTAAGCATAAATATAAGTAAATGTTACTTTTAATAGTAACTTCTTGTTTCCAAACATGTTTGGGTGACATACCTTTTTCTTCCTGTCAAGGTAAAAAAGAAACTTGCTTATTGTGAAGGTAACTCTTGCATTATTGTCAAAGAACATACTTATTTCCAATTTTGACCAATAAAATCTATTTGATCCATAAAAAAACTTTATTTAAGACTGACCGATTTATTTATAAGCAAACTTTATAAGCTTAGCTAAATATGTGCATTGTGCATTTGCATATTTTTTGTTATTTCCAAGGTTGTTTAACTCTGGAGCAGGCATCAGTATTTCTGATCGTATACAAACTTGGTTTTGAAATGTTTGAAGTGAATTTCAACTCGAATTTTACTCATCTGCTCAACTGTTTGTTCAGAAACTATGATATAGTTGTATGACAGTTTTTTACTTGTGGATTTTGTCTTGCCTCGAAACTTAGATATACGTGGGCTTAACACCAAGGAGCATAAAAGGATGGTTCTGATAGCTTCGGTGGTTTAACCGCAACCTTTTTTTGTTTTAATTGTTTATTTGCAGGCTGTTTCTAGACGAGCCATGTTGTTTGAGATTATTAGAGATTATGGACAAGCAGCTGCAGATCTTCAGAGACTTGTAACCCTTCTTATAAATCAAGTGGAAAGTAAGATGGATCAATCTGGACCATCTGATAAAATGAATTGCATTAATGAGCTTAGACAAGCTCGACTAAAACTTTCTTCAATGGAAGATGCATCTAGAAACGAAATCCCCCTGAACATGTATCCCATTTTGTAAGTATCTCTGGTTAAGGATCTGAACGTGCTTTAATCATTCAGTAAAATTCTGTCTTCCAAGAATATCAACTCTTGTTATTCTGTTGTTACTTTTTCAAAATTCAGATGATCCCTTTGATTATGTTATTTGTTGCCTTTTATGCATAGATTTCTGCTTGTTATGCAACTTATAACAATCTTTGTTAGATTACACTGTTTCTGCTGATATATTTAAAAGCTTGTCGAGGTTGTCTTTTATCTCTACTGTGTCCTGGTAGTTTACATCATGTGATGTATTACAAATCTTACAATTAATTGCAAGAGCATTCTTTACATAAAGTTCAAAGTTCTTCAAGTCATGAAACTTGAGTATTGATGCTTCTAGCAATTCAAATGGTTTAGAGTAAGTGCAGATATTCACCTATGATATTGAGAACCTTTGGGCAAATGTCAGGAATCTACATGTAGTTCTAGGACTTAAAATAGGTTTTGTTTGCTTTTAACAGTCCACATTATTGACAGATGAGTGTTTCAAGTGATGCATTATTCCACAAGCCACAGTGATCAGTGATACACCTCCCTTTTTCTCTCCGTGGAAAAAAAGAAAAGAACTAAATTCAGAAAATGGTACTCTGATGATGGAAAATGTTGATTTCTCATTTATGCCTCTTATGATCAATGCTACAAGTAGAGCAACATATTTGTAGCCACTTTTAAGGACCTGCCATTATAACCCAACTTTTAGTTTTTCATTTATCAAAGACAGTATTATTACCAGAACTCTCTGTGTGTGTGTGTGTGTGTGTGTGTGTGTGTGACTTTATGGAAACTGTACTTTTATTGAGTGATGGGATACTTTGAACTGCCAGGGGAGTTGATCCATCTGCCGCAGCACCAGAAATTAAGAAGGCTTATCGAAAAGCTGCACTCAAATATCACCCTGACAAGGTTTTGGATAAAATTTTTGCTTCTGAATGACTGTTCCTCTACCTTCATTGCATTTTAGACAAATAAATAGCTAAATTAATTAATAAAATTTCCATTGAAACAGGCTGGTCAGTCCTTGCCTAGAAATGAAAATGGAGATGATGGGCTTTGGAAAGAAATAGCAGAAGAGGTACATAAAGATGCAGACAGGCTCTTCAAAATGATTGGGGAGGCATATGCAGTACTTTCAGACCCTACAAAGGTTTGTTTCAGTTCTAAATGATAACAGATTATCCACCTCTTTTTATACTTTTCAAAATACACGTAAGATCCTCCGGCATAGTATGGTAAAGTTTAAGTTAGAGAAGTGATCCTGGTGGTTGGAGGTAATAAAGTATATGCATCTGAACCATAGGAGTATTGAGTTAGTCTGCTGGGGTATAATGTTAATCATTGACTTGTGGTTCTCCATTATGTGTTTCCCAGGCCTGCAATACAAGTTCATGTTGAACTTTGTAAATTTGCTCATTTAAGTATTTTATTTTAGATGAGGTACTGGCTTGAAGGGAATGTAAACAACCCCAAATTTATTGGTAATAAGACTTTAGTCTTTCTTGTATTTGTTAGATGTTGTGATCAGTGGGGTTCATGTTAAAGCTACAGGACATAATTATGTTTCAAATGATGGTACAGCGCTGGAAAATGACCGTAATTTTTCTGACAAGACTTCTCGCTGTTCATAATTTTGCAATTTTATCTCTCCGTCCCCCCAACCTCATTCAGAGATGAATCGATGTTTCCAGTCTGACACTTAAAATAACAGTATTCTCCCAGTGTGTAACTGTATGCATCTTTCCATCTCTGTTCATTCCTCATTTTTTGAAGCATTTCTTTTTCACTCCTTAAATTTGTTTCGTGTTGTGACATGCAGCAACATAACAATCTACTACAAAAACCACTTTAGTGTGTCTACCATTGATTATAGCATTAAAATGCACTATTGAAACACTTTATTTACTTGGCTAAATTCTGTGTACTTGTAGCGTTCACGGTTTGATCAGGAAGAAGAGATACGAAATACTCAAAACAGAGGCAATGGAAACAACACGTCAAAAGTACATTCCGATTTCCAAAATTACTCATTTGAGAGAAGTGGCAGTCGGAGACAACAGTCAGAGGGTTGGAGATCGTTTGGGAACGCTCAACCTAGAGGGTCAGAAAGAAACCGATATAACTGGTACTCATGATGACTGTTCCTGTATGCGAATACAGTATCCGAGCCATGGATCGTGGTGGGCTTAATTGTCTGTTGGTTTATTCCCCTGTTGAAACTTCTCAAATTTGGTAAAATGATTCCAGCGACTCAACAGCAGGTGACCAATGGATGGATTATTTGTTTTTGAAAATTGGAAATTCTGAATGGGATTTTTGCTACAGCTGTGTTGCCAAGAAAATAAAACTGTTGGTTTGTGCATATATTTGGAGAATTTGAAGAAAAGATAGCATTTACTAGGTCTGTGCTGGAGACATGTTTTCCTTCTATATTCTGGAAACTTGTATGAACGGTGGTATATGCATATATTTAACGGAGAAGAATGACCAATTGATGCCCTGACACAGTGATCCTGATGAAAAGATTGATGGTCTTGGATACTCGCTAACCCAAGAACCTGAAGTTTCTCTGTAAGAAACCTTATCATTTAACTTGTTCATAGACAACTGCAGTTTTCCAGTGGATGGATCACCTGACAGAGTTAAATTTTCGGGTACATGTACAACTGTGAGTTTTGGTGTAAATTTTGCCTTTTGAGATCATGTTACTGTATTGTAGATTCTTACACAGATTTGAAAATTTAATTAGAAATTGAGTGTATTTTCGGCTATTATATTGTTCAGAGAGTTTTCACTATGGTTTTCGTTTGTGTCAAAAATTTAAGGTTGTGGCTTGTGACAATTTAGAAGTGATTTAAAATTTGCTCTCCGGAAGAGTATTATTTTGTTGAGTCATGTATGTAAACTATTATGTTAAGACAGGAAAAGGATTTGCTTTGATTCCTGCAGTAGAATGTTGTGGGTATTTGGGACTTTATGTTCAGATCAGTTTTGTTTCTTTTCTTTGAATATAAGAAACCTGTGTGTTTGTGGATCCCGGAATGGCCAAGTTTTCTGGTGCTAGAAAATTGTGATGCTCAGCTTGTTACATTTTTACACCTCTAATGATATGCTGGTGCTATTGACTAAACATGAAAGCCCTTACGCATATCTTTATTAGATTATAAGACAGGAGTTGAATGTATGCATATGCATTTGTGTAAGTGTAGTTCTTAAAACCATATTTATACCATAATCTAGAATATGAACGAGAAAAGCTTCTTCAAGAAAGTGTTAAAAATTCATGACTGCAATTTACCTATGTTTTTTGAACAGATTTACGTTGCATAAATTTTTTTTACAAGAATTGTCATGTAAATTCCAAATCCAATCTCTTTAGGTTCTGTTTCAACCATCCATGGAGCCCTATATTAAAAGAGAAAAATATTGATTTAGCCAAGGCTATATTAAGTTGATGAAAGAACAAAATAGAGGAAGAAGGTTTTGCAGTAGGAAAGTTGGGTACTTATTCATTATGAAACTGATTGTTTCTTGCGTGGCACGTTGGAGAAGATGTTCCATCGCCTCAATTGCAATTCCTTCAGGCTACAAGCAGAGCATAAAATAAGTACAAACGACTAGAAGCATATATTTACGTCCATATCAGTTATTTTTCGCAATACCATGATCATAACGCTTAAAAGTGTGAGGATAACTTACTTTCAACTAAATGAAGTTATTTTTTTAAAGTAACTCTTATGTTATTGTTAAGATGAACAATGTGACTAGTTTCAAATTTGGCCCATAAAAAAGTAAACTTATTTTAAAACAAACTTGTAACTAAACTTTTTATGCTCGACTAAACAGTCTATTCTTGAATAAGCATATACTTCTCCTTGGTGATATTGTTAACAAATGGCCTGCATAACTCTTCTGGAAACCAAACGTCCGGTTGTGTGCTTTCCTCGAGCGTGGCAAGCACGAATGCAGCTCTTGCATTTCCCACCGATCTGAAAGACGGCAATCAACAAATATGCATCAAATGGTATATTATGTCAGAAAATTCGCTCAAACATCTAGTTTCTACATAGAGTAATGTCATTCAGCATAAATGGTGTTAAGCACCAATTTAGGTGGTAACGACATAGTGTTAAATAATAAATTCACTTAAATGCAATGTCATATAATTCCTTTAATTGAACATACTAAGTGTGGCCACCAAGATAGGTGCCAGATAACATTATTCTTCTACATAATTTCACAAATTTAATGAAGCACCAAGAGTACAGTAAATGCAGTCCAGGGATGTTAATATGGAGAGTTTTGGATCAACGTCTGAAGTGGAATCAAGAAACGACTCGCATTAACTAGACCAAGAAAATAAAAGAGAAACTTACTCGGATAGTCTCCTGTGACTGAATATTCCTATTCCATGGCGCCCATTGGAACACTGCAGATCAACCTGTTCGAAAGGAAATGGAAAACGAGATATTAATGGATGAACATAAATTTTCTTGTGATACAGAGTTTTAAATCCGACCTTCTTTTAAAGAGAGAAGTCATGGGAATTAAAAGGAATCACACCCTCATCGAGACTCTCTCTCCAGCAATTCCATCAACTGCGCGAACTAAATGATCAAATAGTTGAATTAATTGTTGAACTCTGCTTCTGTCTCTCAGAAATTCCAGTATATTTTTGCTCAATGTTACATAGACATATTAAAACTAGAATGAGTTTTCTATTTGAGTATTGATCGTAACTATGATCTGAGCATAAACTAGCAACATTTTAGGACACCATTATGGTTTTTTTGAGGAGCAAAATTATCATTCAAGCTGACAAGACATTGCCTTACAATTCTTATCCGATTATGTGAATTAACTTGTAGGCGCAAGATTTAATCATATTACAAGTAGTTAACCTTAGTGAAAATATGGTAAGATTATTGGTGTAAAAGTACCGATATTGGATTATCTATACAATTCAATTAAAGTGTATTTGGTAGGGAAATAGGACTAGATAGTACAATGAACTAAATTTAACTCATTTTCTCCTTTAATACTGTCCAGTACTATCCAATATACCTTACCAAACATGTGATATGATTATACATATCCTAGAAACGGATGCACGGTGCCAAATATGAACTATTAGCCATCACAACCAGAAAACACCTAAGACATATCTTATACCCATATATCAAAAGTAATGATCTGATCTTCGAAAGTTGTGTCACGTACAGAAGGAAAAATACTTGTCTTAGCTGCCATTCCCCAATCCCAGAAGAAAGGTGCAGTTCCAACAGTCAGTTCCAAACCTAGCACTGACTGTTGGAACTTCAAGGACCTTGTGGATACTTCAGACCTCCGGCAAGTTCCTGAAATAGAATTATTTTGAATACCAATACTGGAGAAGAATGAACAACTAGCAAAGAAACCCAAATTACTTCTCTTTCCATGACGATTATTCATACAGTTCGCTGGGGCATAATTGAGTCAAAGATATAACTACTAAAACGGAATTTCATTATACATTTGAAAATTTCAGTAATGATACACGTAAGTGCTTCCTAAAATCAGGTATATTCATGGTCCTGAACTCCATATACATGTCTTCAGTTGCATCATATACATTTTAAATTAAGTGAGCAACATTTTTGGAACTATTCTCATTGGGTTATTACTAAGAAAAGAAAAGAAAGGTAATATTTGATTGCTCCAGCAAGATTAACAATTTTATTTGGACATTTTGGTGCTCTTAAGAGTTGCATTTTTTCTGAGACTTACAAGAGGAAAACATCCTTCTTTCCAATCCCTTTCCCAAAATCAATGTTGAGCATTCCGCTATATGGCTTTAATTTGATTTTTGTCCCTGTCAAAAACAGTCTTGCATTTTAAATTAAAGTTATACTGAAACGTGTAACTGATAACGAAATTCATATTACATTAGCAAACCTTCTTTATATGCAACGACCTCCTCTCCTAGAAGTAAAAAACTGGTTGCTACCCCTTTGGGGGTGGCCGAGTTGGTGGAGCAGGTGAACGCGGAGACCAAAAGGTCACGAGTTCGAATCCCCTACGTACACTTCCTCGGTCGAACCCATCGCACTGGGCTTGCCTACTGCAGTTTACATCTCTCGTATGATTTGCGGGCTACTGCACATGGAGCGGGGTTTACCTAGTACGCACTCACAGTGGTCGGGGCTCCGCGGCGGGTTCTTACGTCACCAAAAAAAAAAAAAAAACTGGTAGCTAATATCATTTAAATCTTTGTCTTCATGGACATTAAAATGAAATTAACAATGAAAATACTCGAATTTCAAAATAAAGACATGCTTAGCAGGCCAATATATTTATTCATTAAATAGGATTTTATGGAGCCTAATCATATTATGCACTAATTCTCTCGACTGCAGGTCAATCTAATGCTATGTTAAAAAATGATTTGGAAGCCAATTTTTTTTGTGCGAGAAAAACCTTGTATGCTCATAATCATTCTTCGTCATAGTAAAACTAGTCACAAGTGGACGTAACTCTCAGTATGTTTGCTTTCAATTTTCATTCCGTTCATAGTTTCTCTCGTAAGAACGGATTAGAGCATAATGCCAAAGACAATTTTTAACTACGAGTTCTCACTCTATTTGGCCAAATGTACTGCTATAATTTTATTTTCTTATGTTTTCAAGTCCACCAGTTAAATTACAGCTTCATAGATCATAAGATTTCGTTAAGAGGAGAATTCTGCTTCCTCAAATTTTGCAAGTAACCAAGCATAGAAACAAGAGCTAATTTAAATAGACATCATTTAATTTTAAAGGACACCCTCATTGTGATGCTCGCACCATTTCCATGACGTTCTAATTTAAATTTAGCATTGAGATTGGTTATAGTATTGTCAATTTGTATGTCAACGAAGTTCGTCGCATCCAATAGTCTTAGTTTATGAGACGTCTTAGATTTTGTATTTCGAATCTTCTATATCTGAAGTCCATATTTAGCAAAAGATTGGGCTGATTATGAAACAGAGAAATTTCTCAGCAACTGCCAGACAAGTGAATATATGTTAAAAATACATCATTTATGAACACTGAACAGACAGCTCTACTTGGATGCCATAGAAAATCTTTTACAAGGTATTCTTTTTCATAACAAACACCACCAGGAATAAGCCAAACTAGTTTGCTCGGAATGTTGTCTCTCCAGGCAAAGGAATAATGTCGGAAACTGGGCTCCAGACTCCCATCGCAGAATTTAGAAATAAAGAGAAACTGCAGGTTCAGCTGAGCAATTACATGAATCCTCAATCGCCAGTTTTCTGCTTTTGACTGGGTGGCATATCTTGAGAAAACCTACACAGAAATGCAACTGTCATCATAAATAATGTGGAAAATCTCTAAAAATCACATAAAAATGGAAAAGATCATCTACCTTCCATATCTAGATTATTTAGTTACCTAAGATTCCTTGTAAAATTATTTCCTTGTACAGTCCTAACATAATTGTATATATATTCTAGGTGATTGTTATTCAATAAAGAATTTTTATCCAAAAAGATGCATTCTTCGCATATAAATAACAATAAGCTAATGTAAGTCATTAATAGAAACAAAAAAAAAAAGATGTTTCAAAGAATCATGCGTCCCTACGCCAATCATATGAACACAATAATGGAGTACTATCAGAAGAGCATGGTTTTGGTTACGAGCAAGGCTCGATCAAAATAAGACCTATAGAGTTTTGCCTAATTAACTTACATGTCTGATATTCTTTTCCTCTTGTCCGAGCAAATAAACGGAATCAATTCCTCGATTGTCATGCTACTAATGCCATTGAGATTATGACTCAGCAAGTTACACTCAAAGCCTGAAGTTGCTGATAAATCCTTAAGTTCCCCTTTTAGATTTTCCATCATTATAAAACCTGAAAATGTTCTATATCGTTAGAAGCTGATTCAAACAAAATAAAAATATGATGAAAAATCATCCAAAACATGAACAAATAAAAAATATAACAAAGTAATCCAACATCAAACCTTGTATCATTTAATAACCCCGCCAACGTTTTCTACTCTCGAGTCAAATCAAATCTCAAATGGAGGAAAGTTGACTATATTTACAGCTTTATAGATCTCAACAATATGGTTTCTTATATTCACTTAATTTTCACCAGTATAGATATGCCCTCGCTCATGGCCACAGTTTCAATTCGTCATTTCTGTCAATAAATCCATGTTATGACAATAAATTCAGTTTGCTGGTGGTGTAACAGCTGCTAAAGGGCCAAATACATCCGGGATTCGAATCTCAAACTTTAACTGAAGGATTATCTTACGGCACTCCCTCTTCTTTAAGTACATTTTGACTCTATTTGGTGCTCGATCGAAGTCACTCATAGTCAAACTTAAGCAAGTTGACAGCCAAAGAGCTGAATGTCTCTAGGTTGGTTCTCCTAACGAGTATGGTCCAACTTTTGGAAATGCTTCTGTCAAAACATGGATTCCATTTCTTGACAATATAAAAGATAAAAACAAGAGTAATTTTGTACTGCTTCATAAGTAAATTTCTATTTCGGGTCAAATAATGAAGGATAGCTAAATTTCATTCCACTATCAATTGTTATACTGACAATAATATGAGTGGCAAAAGCAGCATTTACATGCACGTGGAAGGTTTCTTCAATTCTTGATGCCATTCCTATTGAATGTAGGTACTTCCTAGTTTTCTACTCTTATCCATCCGTAACACTTAGAAATTTCTAAACAGTCCAAATTACAAAATCTAGTCTTTTTCAAGAGCAATGTTAACAGTAAAATCTAAACAGAACCATTAAGTACAAAACCTAACTGCAGCGAGAAAACAAGCTCACACGTTCAGACTTCAGAGATTTTATTACAACCCCCAAAATATCTTATACCATCCAACTCTTCATTCAACATCATAGTCCCCCTTCACCTTATAATCTTCAAGTTTAAAGTATGGGCAAAAGGTGGAGCCACGAATGTAATTCAATGGGGGAAAGCTTAACTAAGAATATGAATTGAAACAAGTAATACCAAAAACTCCACACTTTATGTGCTTACATATAAGTAGTTTTATTAAGTTTATTGATGTTTCTTTACAATCTTTTAACTGAACTTTCTAGATAGATAATTCCGAGACAGACACAATTCTCTTTATGAATTTATAAATTTGACAGCAATAGTGTCAGGTTACGACGACAAATTCTCCCCTCTTTTCAAAACGAGACTGGACTCTTTTATCTCTCTCATATCTCTCCGTAATGTTAAATTGAGGAACTAGATTGGAGTAGTTGTCTATAAAATGAACCAAAAACCAAATCTAAATTGATTAAGATCATCTAATCCAAAAACAATTCTATTTCTTAAAATAATACCAGGTATAGCAACACAGACTCGTGGCATTGCATCAGTCAAATCCAGAGGCCTAAATTCAATGATGGATTTCAAGATCAGCATTGCAAGCAGTGTTAATAATTCTCATTAACTTGTTTCAAGTATTGATTTAGTTAGTGATAATTAATTAGTTAATTACTAGAGCTATTATAGTCAACAGAATAGGTTTTATTACTCTTTACTTTGTTATCCAGAGTCTGCAAAGTGGAGAACGCCGAGAGAGATTTGAGATTCTGTAAGTAACACAGTGAGTGCTTTCTAAGGCTTGAAAGAAGAAAGTAGTCTTTCTTACCCCATTTATTTCGGATCTAATTTTTCTTCCCTCCTCTCTCTCTCTCTCTCTCTCTCTCTCCCTTTCTATTCTCTCCTTTATTGCTAAACACAACTAGAATCCACTTAAAAATAATGCAAAAGACCTATTGCTTGTAGTGCCATACGAAGATGGCCTTTGTCACGGTAGAGTTTTTCCCAGAATCCAGTGGGGCAACTGGCCGCACTAGTCCCCATATGGCTCCGCCCCAGAGTATGGGCGTATGAATCATATAACAGATCCTTAAAAGTGTATGGTTCAGCCCCCACCTTTCTGCCAGCTCAAATTTTGAAGTTTTCAACAGTTGACTTGCAGGCCTGATCACTTCTGGGCAGAAACTTTATTTTTAAATAAAGTCCCACAAACCTTGATATGAGCTATGCAGCTTAAATGGAATCCATCACTCCCTCATTCCCGAATGTGCGGGATCCACATTAGGTGATAAAGCATTCATCTTTTCGAAAAAAGAAGAAGAAGAAGAGAACGTCCTAACTAAGTGTGTGCTGGCATATATGAAATTCAAAGTCAAGACATTGAACACAGAGTATAATACTTAAATTTTGTCAATTATCAAAATTTACGAACTCGTAGAACATCAAATAAACTTTTCACATAATTATTAAGATTACAATTTGTTGAATTTACTGCTTAAATTTGGTTTGCCTACAAATTTAAAATGGTGAAAGATAAATAAAATGTTTTTTCTCCCAGACCCAAATGTTCTAAAAGACTACTACAGCCAAGAACATTAAATCAGCAATCATTAGAAAAACACACAAAATAATATATGAAAAAAGCATAAATAATCATAATCATAGATTAATTAAAAAAACGGTACACAACGAAAAGGGATTGGTAATAGAAACATACTGAGGGCTCGAAGTGTTCGTAAATCAAATTTCTTTACTAGGGCCTCATGTCCAATTTTCTTGGCACGTTGATGTATCAGAGTTTTCAAACCCATCAAAAAATCCTATAAACATAAAAATATTTAACAAGTGTGCATATTACATAAAATCATTGAACCAAAGTATTAGAAAATTAACATGAAGTACGTGAAAAGAAAAAAAAAGTGATTGAACTTACGAGTTCTGATTCAGATAGAGAGCAGAGCCAACGGACATCTTCTATATGGTTGTTTCCGAGTATGCTCTGTACATCCATGGGATTATCAACTGAAAAAAAGTAGTGATCTTGGATTGTTTCTTTCCTTTTTCCTTCCCAAACAACAAGACTGGTTATCAATTTCTGGATAAAACAGAAACAAAAAGTGAAGCAAAAGTTTCTGCATGCAAATCAGACACACAGATAACGAGTACTTTAATAACTAGGTATAAAACCTTAAAAGGTGAAATTTTTACCAATTTATACAAACTAATCTATCAGATACAAAAATCAAAAAACGATATTTTCCACAATAATTTTCTTTCTTCCAATTTCTAATCAAAATATATTAACATGAATACTTCTTAAACAAATAGTGGAGAATAGGCACTGCAACAAACATGCAATTCTAATGTAATTCACCTCAACAGCCATAGCCAGGAATTCAGGGCAAAAAATTAGAACCCAATTCGCTAACAATAATAAACTCCCCAGGAAAAAAAAATGGAATCTAATAACAATCAAACAATAAGTTTTGCCAATTTTCAACGAAATATAAATACCATATTTCATTTTTCATCAAAACACTACATTAAAATTCATAATAGACAACAATTAATTTCATACACAATTCTAAATCACCAAGTTAGAGAAAGCCATTACTTAATTGGAATTGAGAATGAAATCTGAACTTGAAATTGACAATAATTTCTTTTGATCAAGCAACTTATATATCTCCACAATCACCTGTCAAGTCGAAATCAAGAAATTCTTTACCAATAAACCCCAAAGCAGAAATTTACAGCCCTATTTCACAAATAAATTTAGAGCTGCACATACAAATAAGCATGTATATGATTTATAGACGATAGTCCCCCTCATTTACAAGCTAAAAATCTTCCCTTAACTTTCAAAACTGAACTCCAAAATAGAAGGAAAAACTAGAAATTTTACTGTTCTAAATTCTCTAACATTAGCAATCCAAAAATTAGGAAAAAAACCACTTAACAGCAATAACAAAAACATTAACATTCAAAGAAAGAAGGTTATTTAAATTGAGATGGACAATGCATATTTGTATGTGTAGCTGGAAAAATAATGGAGAGAGCTCAGAGAAGCATACATCAAAATTCAAGTAGGCTGTCGATTTGTTACCTAGACTGGAGAAAAACCACAAAATGACGACACAAAGCACAAGCAGAAGTGGGATATATGAACGGCAGTCTCGGCAGAATCTTTGTCGATTCTTCTCCTTTTCTGCAAGCTTCGGTTCCGGATTGTAGAAGTAGAACGGCAACCACAGCTGTTCTGAGAAGTGAGAAGTAATAGAGTAGCAACCGGGATTTGGGAAAAGAGAGGAAAAGAAATAGCCGCGTGACTGCCGTGAGGAAACTGGAAAAGAGAGCGGGGTTTAAAGCAATTACAGATTTAAATAAAAAAAAAATTCAAAAAACTTTGGTCACTTGACAACCTAGACTGCCAGGAGTGTGTGGAGGTGGAGGAGTGTATTTGGTTCGTTTTAGGTGGTGGTGGTGGTGGTGGTGGTGGTAGGGAGGCGGCGTAGGCGTTTTCGTATGTATTGTCGTCTACCTTTCCTCCAGGTACAAGGATTTATTTATTTATTACTTTTTTTTTTGGCCTTTTTCCTGGTAAATTGTAATATTGGTCCCCAATCTATTGTTTAAGTATCAAGTTAATCCTTAACTTAAAAAAATAAAAATAAAAAATTGATACCATTTGTCACGTACCCTCCTCATATGTCCACTTCAATTTTTCGGATGAAAGCTGTTGCCCAATTGGTACCAGAATTCAACTTAAGAGCCTGTTTGCCCAGGATTAAAATCCAATTTTAATTGAAAATATGATCGTTATTGGGTCTCACGCATCTAATAAAAGTCAACAACAACAACTAGTTTTTCAATTTTAATCCAATTTTAATCTCTACCGAACAAGCCCCAAGTCTCTCATATGAGTTGGAGGTCTTGGGTTCGAATCCTGGGGGACGCGACCAGAAAGCCGTGAGGGGAAAGAAGGACTCCCCGTAGCGGACAATACGTCTATGTTAACGGGTCGGGGTAAGATCCACCCGGGTCGTTACAGAAGCTTCCCAAGTTGGATATGCAAGTGTAATTTGAGACTTCAATAGAAATTTGAACTGTTTCTTCTATGAGACCAGTATTTTTTTTTATTTTTTTTTGTACAGTAGGTGATAAGTTTTCAGATAGATTCTTTAATATTTCGATTTTGAAATTGAACCAAATCGCTTCAAAATAATTTGATTTTTATGTTTCAATTGTTATCAATTTGTTTGAAATGTCATTATTTCTCATTTTGATTTTAAGAGAACTTTTTTAGCTTGAAAGAATAATTCTTCATTCCATATTTTTTACACAGTAAAATAACATTTTAAAAGTCAAATTATGTCGATGCATTTATATTTTGGTTCATGTTTATAAACTGTTTATACATTTACGTCGCTTTTTAACCACTCACGTTTATAGTAATCCTTAAATATTATTTATTTAACAATCATTCATCACTTATTTATAAAAACAGTTAAAACGAAGCTAGGAAAAGAGACTTGGACGCTCAATTTTACGCAAGATTCACTAGCATATCTTCCATTCATCTAGTATATTGCTTCAAATTCGAAGACTTCCCAAGAGAAAATACGCACACATAAAGTATACGATATTCCTTTTCTGTAGTAAAAATGGAAAGAATTGTGCTGCCATTGATTTTCTAAATGAAAAAAGCTTTATTTTTCCTTCTCAGCAGTAAAATGAAAAGAATGAGCAGATAGAACACCATTTTCCTCTATCCACTGGGCTTGTATAATTTCTCCACCATTTTCCTGTACTCTGCCATAACAAAGATTATGAAAATTTAGATAGAGAACTCATTCATGGCTGAAATTTCCAGGGGAAAAATTGTCTAATTCACTGGTTAAAAACTATACCTTCTTGATTTCCCCATAATGATGCTGCTTGAGTGTTGAGAGGTGAACTAGTGTTCGGCTCTACATGACAGCAGCACGTGAAAACCAAGTCACAAAATAGTTACAGCAGTATGATCAAGGGCAAAAAGCTAAATGAACTGCGCAAAATTACCTCCAAGCAAGCTCTGAATTGATAGTAGTATTGTTCTCACATCATAGGCAGATGACCATTTATCCTGCGAAAAACGAAAAATAAACTTCAGATGCTCATGTCTTGTATAATGAGACGAATTGGAATGAGAAAATATGAATAGAGTCGTGTCTGAACATATTGTAATCTCAGAAAGTTTTATGAATAGACAATTTTGTCCGTTGCACGATACGGTCTAATATTGCAAACCAAACATGCAATCACGGCCCTTTCTAAAACTTTTTCTAAACATAAGATAAGAGCATTTTTGACACGCTGAATAAGGTTAAGCAATGTAGCTAGAAAATCGAGAAGATTATTTTTTGATAATAACCTGTAATATGTCCAAGCATATGTTCCCGTGCATATCGAAGTTGGGATGAAAGCAGCTCGTCTCGAATTTGACCTTTGGAGGCTTAAAAGGGTAGTCGGGAGGAAATGAAAGTGATAACTTGTATTCCGTCCCTTCGAATACTGTGTCTGCGCTGCCAGTAATTGTTCCTTTCCAGTGGAATATATTGTCTTCCTCAGGGAAAGCTGATATTCCAGTATCTCCACTCATCTAAGATTCAAGAATTCAACATTGAATCAGTATCAGTTAACTGAAAGTGCCCTAAAAGACGGGGGTCAGGGTGAATTAATCGAGTCGAGAATACTAAATATGCCTTTAGAGTAATATGGTTTTTACCATTAGGGCCATCAGTTCAGATTGCAATCTGTTAATTGAATAAAAAGAAAAGATAAAAAGTCAGGATCAAAAATGATTTTAGCTTATGAAGTTCACCAATCAGATTAAATTAAGGAAAGAAAAACTGCTGAGAACATAATCTCTAACTAATCAGAAAATTAAGGAACATAAATCAGTGAAAAACGCAAATTAAGAAAATCACTTCAAACCCTAGAATTTAATTTAAAATAAAGATAATCAATAGGCTTCATGAAGACAATCCCAGTTCAAAATTCAACAAGCAGATCATATCATTATAACCCATATATATTTAAATCAGGAAATGTAAAACGTGAGTGAGGCACCATATAATTAATGGTAAAATAATTTAAGAAATGTATATATACCTTTTCAGAACAGACTGTGTATCAACCGTTTTTGCAGTCGGTAAAGGATTCTTGGACGGTGCAACTACCGGTCCGGCGGGGGCGTTTGTGCTGTTGTTGTTAATTGTAGCCATTGTCTTTCTGTTTTATTCTTTTCCTCTCGAAGGTCAAAATTAACGATTTCCAAGAAAATGAAAATGCAATTTTTAAATTGCACTATTGGAAAGGGGAAAAGCACTTATTCTTGAGAGAGAGAGAGAGAGATAGAGAGTTGAAAGGGTATTTTATAAGAGAAGAAGATGGAAACGGTGTCGCTTTAAGAATTAGTGAACTCAAAAAGATTTTTGACCGTTATACGGGCGGCGCAAATTGCGTTGTTTTGCTTCTAACGGCTAGTTTAGTAGGTTTTCCTTTTCTTTTCCCCCTTTTTTTTTTTCAAAACCAAATCCAAACAATAAATAAATTAAAATTGGGTGGTGTTTCTTTTGCGAAATTGAATTAATTGGAATTTCTGGTAAATCAAAGAATAAAAATGCAATTTGGAATTAAGCCCAAGTTTGGTGCAGATGAGAAGTTAATTAAAATTTCAAATCAAAGTTAATAATTAATTTTAATCATACATTTCGTGTGACATATAATCTTTCAATAAGCAATTCATCAATTTTTATCAAAATATATTAAAAATTTAATTATAATCTCTATCAAAACAAGGGCTAAATATGATTTAAATTTGTTACGTGGAGAAAAAATTATTCT
The DNA here is from genome assembly GCA_903798405.1 of Fraxinus platypoda. Lineage (NCBI taxonomy): Eukaryota > Viridiplantae > Streptophyta > Magnoliopsida > Lamiales > Oleaceae > Fraxinus > Fraxinus platypoda. Next base: position 11,118 of record CAIGRT010228165.1, on the reverse strand, counting down.
AAAATGTTATTTGACAGAATAGATTTGTAAAAAAGTTAAAATTTTATTTATTATACAGATCTGTCCTACCTAATACCGCGTATCATATATGAACAAAATGTGTACATTGTACATAACAATATTGAGCAACATAAAGATGAACACGTTTTTACTTTTTAACTCGTTCCGTTTAGAGCATGTTTGGCTAAAATTAAAATTCAATTAAAATTGAAAATATAGTCGTTATTGGGTCACACTCGTCTAAAAAAAGTCAACAATAACGACTAATTTTTCAATTTTAATCCGATTTTTAATATCTACCGAACACGCCCTTAATATTGTACATTATTGCACTTGCACCGGCTTTGAATATGAAACTTGGAATTTGGAATGGTCATGCAACAAGGAAAGCATACTTGTCCAAGCAATGAATAGATTACCAAAATTTTGAGAAAAGAATTTTATGGAGGCTAATCACTGGTAATTAGCAAAAGAACCTAAGATTCTATCAAAATGTAAGTTAGAAGACCCAACATTAAAAATTACATGTACGTCGACAGACAACAGGAAAAAAAAGGGAAAAAACCGGCACAAGACTGTCCCTTTCTCACAAATATTTGAACCAAGTTTTACCTACTTTCCTGGAGAGCAAATATATTTCAAGATGCAATATAATTCTGTGATTCGAAAATCAGGGGACTTCAAGTTGCATACCTTGAGCAACTCTTGCAATCTCTTTGGCAAAACCAGTTGAAACGAACTTATTTTCTATATCGATGATAAGTCGAGACATCCCAGCCTTATATACTTTACCAACGACTTTGAGAATTTCATCGTACAAGAGATCACTAATTATCATGAATTTTTGAATTCAATTAGAAAGACATGTTTAAATATAGGGCTTTGCTACATGAATATCAATGGTTACATAATGCACACGTGACATTATATAATTTGTTGATGTAAATTGTGTAATTTCCACCAACCAATTACACAATGTCACTTGTACATCATGTAATCCTTGATGTAACATTTGATGTACAAGTAGAATAATCGTTAAACATATCACTTTACTCCTATTATGTTCGGGTAACCTTAAAAATAAGTAGAGGTGTTTCAAAAACAAGCTTGGATAAGCCTTTTCCCCTTACTTTTAAGAGTTTTTTTTTTTTTAATAAAAGGAAGTCGCTTATTTTGACAGAAACTCTTACCTTAGTGTCAAAATAAGTAACTCACTTATTTCTAATTTTAATCCATAGAAAGAGTTATTTCTTTCTAACTTAAAAGCCTAGACAAACATAACTAAAGTTCATTGGAACATTGTTAGGTAGCAGACTAGAAGGGGTACATGAAAGCAGTTAAATTCTTGCAACTAAAAATTTTGTTCAGAAAGTTGAAATCATCTGGTAGTAATTCATTACGATTCTAATTCTAGTAAGTGGTAATTTATCAGTGATGTTCAGACAGATCCCTCATAACATCAGATTATATACTGACAATGGCATCATATTTCAGGAGTTTTACCTTCAATTCCTGAACAGAGGGTCGGGGTGTATCCGATCCAAAGCAGCAGCCTCAGGATCAGTGGATCCTTTCAATGATATGTTTGCTCTGCCATCGGTTTTGGCAACAATCATTATTCATCCAACATCACCACTCTTCTCAGCATTCAATCCGACTCTGACAGCCTCGGCACATTCATGTTAGAATTATCAGCAAATAGAATAGATTTTTCTTTTTCCTGAAATCCCAATATAGTAATGCCAATAAAAAAGCAGATTATTCTAAAATAGTTGATTAAGGGGATTTTTGTGTTGCTCTAGCTATTCTGCACAAGAAAGAAATACTTAAAAACTCACCGGAACTTGTCATAATATTGTGATGAGACGAAACCTTAGCGTATAAATTTATGACTTGAAGAAGGGAAAATATCAGCACTAGTTCATATTGATTAAATATGAAAAATTGTTTACGTTATATGCAGAATTTTCCCTTTGTCTTCATTTATGAAATTTTTATTTACGAAACAATGTAAAGAAAGAAATTTAGTTGAGAAAGTGCAAAATTTGTCAAAAGGATATTTATTCATATAATACAAACCAAGTAAAAGTTACACCAGTCCCCTTAGTACATAACTATAAGTCATGGTCTACAATTTGAGGGAACATTTTAGAATAGAAATACTAAATTAGGATGCTAGTAAATGTCAAACTTGATGCATACTGCGGTAAAAACATGGGCAAGGGGAGAACTGCCGCCACATGGAAGTCTCTCGAGTCGTTTTCTTGCCACAGAAATTGACCTGGAAGGAGGCAAGAGAACTTCTGCAGCATCTCCTCGGAAGGGAATGATAGCCACCGATTAAGAATCATCACTGAGCATCATATTTCCCCATCTACTTAACATTTAATTCATAGAGGGGATGCAGAGAGAATTGAGAGCATCTTGTGCATTTTCTGAGGCATTCTACAGACCAATCCTATTCGTTCCTCTATCGGCTAGGCAGACTCAGACATGGCTACAATACATTCGCTAGAACAATCTCATATATGTGGAGTTTGCAATTATCGCCAAGCAAGATACAGCATTCGAAAGTCTTAGCATCAAATTTGTGTCATAAAGTAGTATGTTTTGAGACGACAAAAAACATTATTTGATTCTACAAGAAGCAAATCACTCTTCATCAGAATCCAAAAATGTTGGTCTACTAATCCCAGTAAGGTTATAATCACGGTTAATGAATCCCACTAAGTATCAGAGAATATACAATGCATACCGTAAAAAGTAAACTTTCTTGTAGTGTGTTGAAGTTTCAGATCCCACCAAGTATCAGAGAATATACTATTATTTCAAAAAAAGTTAAATCATAACCCACAAGATTGGTCATTCACAGCACATCTTCGAGTTGCATCAACATCAGTATTGTAGTGGATCATAATTACAAACACTTGTATTAAACTATTTCAATATCACCGATTCACAGAACGTCTTCTAGTTGCATCAACATCAGTAATTGTAGTGGTTCATAATTACAAAACACTTAAACTGGTCTCACTCAAAAGGAAGTTGAAAGTTACGCAGTTCGACCCTAACAATACCTAGAAGGGGGTGAATAGGTATATTATGCGGAATTAAAAATATTTTACGAATTAAACAGCAACAAGTCACTTTTTAATTCTTATCTAGATAATTAAACATGCAAGTCATTTTCGTCCTAAGTTTGAATACCGCAGTTTATATGATCAATCAATAAACAATAACGAAAGCAGTAAATCAACACCAGGATGATCACGGAGAAACCCAACTGGGAAAAAAATCTGGGCACTTTGCCACGCAATTCACTATAAACAATTCAAACAATTTACAGTCTATCAGACTAGACGAACCGTACTATTTGATCACTCAACTACACTCCTTACAGCTCTCCCTGGATCCCGTGCTCCTCTGCACCAATCCTTAACTGCTATTGCCAAAGCTCTCCGTGGAATCTGCTACCCTGCAGCACTCCCAGCCTTGTGGAATCGTCTATTTCCCGTGGATCAACGAAGAACACCGCGTTCTTCACAGATTGGAACTCCAGTCAAACTCCCTCGATTTTCAGAACTCTGACCAGATGTAGAGGAAAAGCAGTTTGGTATTTGGATTATAGAAACTATATTTTTCTCACCAAAACAATCAAAATAGATGAAGGTTGAAAGACAAAGTCGAATGAATCTCTCACAGATGAAGTTCTCTCAATATTCAAGCTCACCAATTTTCGTACAGAAATGTTTTGGAATTGATAGGTAGGCTAGAAAAACGAATGGGTCGGGTAAAAAAATTTTAAATCGCGAAATAAAAATTTTCCAGATAAACACTTCGCTCGAGCGAAGGCTCAGCGAAGGTCGAGCGACATACTGAGAAATGGGCGACAGTCCAGCGACAATGTTTTTGCTTTTGTAGCTCAAACCAAAACCTTGGTGACAGTCTAGCAAAAATCCGCGCCGTTTTCCTCTTTTTGCCATTCCCGAACCCTAGACTTAATAACCATATTTTCAACTATTTGCACATTACTCCTTGACTTTTTAAACATAGTACAATTCAGTCCTTTTGTTTACAGAATTGCCAATTACAAAACATCTAAAACCTAACAGAAGTGTCTATAGTCACCAGCTTATGAAAACACACTTTCAGTCCTTTTGTTTACAGAATTTTCAATTACAAAACATCTAAAACCTAACAGAAGTGTCTATAGTCACCAGCTTATGAAAACACACTACATGGATTCTGATTAATTCTTTCTATTTCCTTTTGGATGGTCGATATTTGGATAATTTTTGTGAAAGTTTTAACACACTCTTCCATCACAAATATGCAAACAGATAAATATTTTTCAGAAGCGAGAAAATGAAGGAGATATCAGGAAAGTTTCTAGGGGGGTTTGGAGAAGTAAGTTTATAGATGAAATTAAAATATAAAAATTTGAACGTGATTAGAAAAACTCAACCAGAGCTCCTGCTTTTCGAGCTATTTTTTTAGCTCTTATGTCTGTTTTCTCCACAAACACTTTCCTGCTCTTTCCCTTCATTAATTGAGTTGGAGGATTAATCCATCATAGGAGGCCCTCCCATTATGCATTGCATGAATAGAGGGTAAGTGGGTGGGTCTACCGACGGTGGTTTTAAGTCCTCAACAAAGCAACTTATGCTTTTAGTGGATTAGACGTGGGGGTGTGTGGTGGTAGCTTGTGGTGCGGTGGTGCTAGTGGAGAGGTGTTGTGTCTGTGGTGCAGTGGATGTGGGGCGGTGTGGGGTACAGGCGGTGGTTGTTGTGGTTGTGGTGTGTTGAATATGGTGGTGAGTTGTGAATCTGAAGCGACGACACATTTTGGGTGGAGCCGATGGTTGTGGAGGTGGTGGGGGAGATGAAGGATAATTAGTGATCATTTAATTGGGTAATTGTGATCAGTTAATTTGTGATCGATAAATAGTTGTGACAAATTAATTTGATAATTTGTGAACAATAAATAAATTGCGGCCTATAAAAATGTATGATTTATTATTAAATTTGTAATTATAACCTAAGTTTTATATCTTCGTGACTGTGACGATATGTGATTTGTGATTAATACGTAATTATGATCATAATTATATGTTATTGTGACATTAACCTACTTAATTACCTATTTAATTAAAATTTAATACTACTTGATTTTTGAAAGAATTCTACAAATCTGTCAAGTTTGAATTTGTATCTTTAAAGGAAGGTAGTTATGTATTTTTCCCTTATTCATGCCAATGTATTTTTTTTAAAAAAAATTATTGAAGAATTTTTCTCGTTAATTAAATGACTAATTTCTTGACAAAAAAAACACACGATAGAGAACTGATAAATTCTCTGTAAAAAAAAGGTCAAATTTTATTTTTTAAAATTATTGATGATTCTTCCATCGAAAATTACCAGTTTCTTGTTATGTATCTAAATTTAATGTACAAATCAACTTAGATTAAGACATATATTAAAGACTACTATGGACAAAATGAAGATTACTAAATAGGAAAACTAAATATAATAATTTCGCGTTCGTAAGTATTAAAAATATGTACAAGTAGACGAGCTAAGTTATACGACGTAGATGTAAGACAAATTAAATTTAACTTATTTAGGTGCTTATCCTTTTAAGGACATAGCTTATATTTTCTGACGTTGAAGACCATGCCTTGACACTAAAGCGTAACTCCTCAAAGACGGATTTAGGATCGGACTAAAAAAAAAATCACATTAAAAAAAAAATTGAAATGGGCTGACCCCAAATCTGCCACTGAACTCCCCAATCGGTGTTGCGGCCGAGTCATAAGACATTCTATTTCACCTCTTGCCCTATGAAACTAGAACCTGTTCAGGTTCTCTTAGGGTAACTTCTCTAAAGGTACATTTCCGAGAGAATAAGCCTTTTGCTAGAAGGGATTATTTCTCGCAAATATGATGAAGTTTTCCTCTTCTATTTCTCAAGACAATTAGCATAGTCTTGAGAGATACTACTAACATGACAGTCGACAAATATCTTTTATACGTATATACATATCGTACAATGTGCGTACGGCATTTACAACAACATTACGACAACCCACATGCAAGCATGAGCATCTACTAGTGGTGGGAGAAGAAAATGCATTGATAAGAAGGCCCTACTCACCTCCCAAACCGAGGACAAAAATGAGAAAAAAGGTCCAACTATCATCAAATCCAGCCGCAATTTGCAAATAATTTCTCTAAAAGGCCTATTTGGGATGGTGAAGTCCTGTTGCATATGAGTATTTCCATACTTATTTCTCTCCTTGCCTTTAGTTACTCTTTAGCCTGCTGGTGGGTGGGGTGGTTGAACCAATTTATCTACCATCTTTACTTAGTAGACAAAGTATACAAATATATTCATTTAACTCTACCATCTTTATAATTTATGGTATTATAACCATTTTTTCCAAAGTTATAGTTCATAACACTAATACAATTAACTCTATATTTTCCTAAATCAAGCCCGAAAAATCACATCAAGCGAGCTTGTTGAGCCCATCCCATTTTAAACATGCTCCTACATTATTCACCCACTCCACGATAATGCTCCATCATCAACTCAAACACGGGACCTCCAGCTTTGATATCGACGGATGTAAAGTATTGTCACTACTTTGTCCAAAAGCTATAGCTCGTAAAACAGATGTCATCCAACCTATGTTCCTGCAGTACTCCACAACTCCTCGCGTACAAGTCAAATTTAATTTTTCTCTATCAAATACACTATGCGTGCATAATTTTCATAAATAGATGGCCAGAGACTTAAATTCAGATATTTTGTCTGTTAAAATATGATATTTAATCAATTCATCATTAAAATTATGTCTTGAGGGTAGAATGGAGGTGGGGTACTTGAAAGGTGACCCTATGTACCAAGGGGGCCATGTGATTGCACATGTTAATGGGGGCTCCCATCGCCTTCATGTATTTCATTGCACATGGATGATATCAGGGACCTCAAGGCAAGGCAATAACAACTCCTGCATATAATGCCAAGGCGGTACCATTTTATCCTTCTTCATGTGATTGTGAACAAAACTGAATCCGTAAATGGGATGTCGAACTTGATATTTGACTCAAGGGATGCATGTTGAATCACTTGATATAAAAACTTCTTTCAAGTGGTTTAACATAATATGAGAGCATGCAAATATCTTAAGTTAAGTATCGGCGCTACAAGTTTTGCACCAAGAGAAATTACTACCAGTTGAAACGTCACGTTTAAATTGTTCAAGAAAGGACAATTTTTTTACAATTACGCTAGATGTACATTCTTGTGTACATCTTCCCTTGCACTCCCCCTATGTGGCATAATTTAGGCGGGAAACAAAAAGATTGATGAGGAAATCAAATGGGATGATGGTGTCATGTGACAGAGTGTAAGAGAAGATGGACACGAGAGTGTACATGTATCATGGTTGAATTTTTTTATTAGATCACAACCCCAGTTTGGGCTCCATTAAATTAGATTTCGTGGGGAAAATGTGTTTTGAAATAGTGATTTTTTTTCAACGTGTGGTTAACAAATAAGGAATTTGTGTGGTTAACAAATAAGGAATTTTTTTGAATTTACATGTAATATAATTTTATGGGAGAATGTGCGATTGAAAATAAGTTTTGAAAAAATGCATTTTTTTTTTTAAAATGGAGTCCAAACTTTGTGTTTTACGCTATTGGATTCGTCTTTTCATCGAAAAGTTAACATGTACACAATTTTTATTATTAGATGCTAACGAAACTTGCATTCAAAGTCTTTGTCAGTTAGAATAATGCTACTTTGCCAGAAGAACTTGGCTAGATGCAGTGACAAGAGACGCCGTGGGTGATTGGGTGGGAAAGCTGACTGTGGCATTATATCAACCATTATGACAAACTTTTTGTTCATGTCGCAGGATTGTTGTCTGTTATGGTAGAATTTAGAGATGTCAAATTGGGCCACACTATCTACACATGGCTATAGAGGCCCAAGGCTTACATTAGCCGATTCAGTTTGTACTTCTCATTGAACAAACTCATCTAAAAATTTAAATCACACTTTGTGTCCTAGAAAGAGTCTCACAAAGACACAAGGGCATGGGTATCATTCCCAAGAGCAAACGTTACTTTATGTCGCATTCTTATCCTACCCAATTGAGCATTAAAAACATAAAGCTCTTCTCTATAAATGCGGCTGTTTTTCACACAAATTCATACACTTTATCTCTCCCCTTTCTCTTTCTATTTGCTTCAAGGCTTGTACACTTTCTAAGCAATGGCAAAGAAACTAACCTTCTTGTTCTGTCTAATCTTCATGGTTGCTATTCTAGCCCATAATCAGGTAGTTCACAAGTTTCCTAGCCACCTCCCGAAGAAGAGCTCGCTCGTGTTATTTCATATCACGATATTCTTACATACGCTAAAAATAAATATATTATTGATGACTGGGTGGACTAATAACATATTTATTTACTAGTTTCTAGTATTTCTTGATGTACTGATGACTTCAACGTCTTGTCTCTTAAACGTATCTTAATTGAAAATTTCTTAACATGTCCTTGAATGAATTTTCGTAGGCTTATAGCACCTTACTACCAGCTTCTCAGCTGCAACCACAGAGAAACAATCAAATGGTAAGACCAGATTCCCCTCCATGCTATGTATCCACACACTTTGCGCCTTTCTTTTGTGCAGCAACAAACTAAGTTTGTTTTTAATAAATTTGAGTTTGACTACAAATAATTTGCATTCTTCTTTGGCTAATATTTCATTCTGTTGACTGCAGTATGGCTCTACTCAGGGGAGCCTTCAGCCTCAAGGTGGGTTACAGTTTCTAATTTTATCAATATTGCTGGAATTAAGGGCATGTTTAGTACGTGGTACTCTACTAGACCATACATTAAATAAACCCTAAAAGCATCAAGCTGAACTATGTTGAGCTAATTGTTAGGACAATGTCATGATGACAGTCTCCGCTCCAATGCAGTTCTAAATAGCTAACTATGAAGTTAATTTTGTCAAATTTTTGTTCTGCATTCTATTAGTCCTCAAAAAACTTAACATTCAATAAGACAAGGTAAAAATCAGCACTCCTTAGCTATATTCCATTACTTACATTCATGACTGTGACACTGAAATAAATTATAAGTGCGATGACCACTTTGACAAAAAAAAAAAAGTTTGATGATCTAGATGAAAATTCGTATATGTTCGACTCTCAGTGGATTTTACCTATGTGCTAAATGAAGCTCCATTTTTTGTGTAGAATGTGCACCTAGGTGCACCAGTAGATGCTCAAAAACATCTTTCAAGAAGCCATGCATGTTCTTCTGTCAAAAATGTTGTGCAAAGTGTTTGTGTGTGCCTCCTGGCACATATGGCAACAAGCAAGTTTGCCCTTGCTACAATAACTGGAAAACCAAGAGAGGTGGACCAAAATGCCCTTGAGAAATCCCAATTTGCTCATTTTCTACTAGCTTATTATTAATTGCTTAATATATATACACGATCTTGCCAAATGTGGCATTAACTATCAAAAGATCATTAAGTATGAGAATGCTTTCTATTCACTGTATGATACTGCCAGTTAGTTGAGAAATTAGAGATTACTTGGCTATGTTGTATTTTAGTGTACGTTCAGTACTATGTACTTTACAAGATTAGATAGTATAATAAACAAAATTTAACTTATTTTTATTCTTTAATATTGTCTAGTACTATCAAATCTTTCCTACCAAACATGACAGGTAAACAAATTTTGAAACTCATCTTTTTTAGTGAAGATGTTGAACAGCATTGAACCTGCCTCAGAATAATGTCAATCGTGCAATCTTACGTTCCTTGTCGGCCAATGGCCTTTCTACATGTATCAATATTTTAAAATCCGACCCGGCATTTATTCGAAAAAGAGTCAAAAAGTCAAACCAGGAATTTCCGTAGCTAGGCCAACATGGTTAAAACTATGAACACATTATAGTTCCGCACAGATCATAGCTCTCGTGTCTAAAACTTCCAAAACAGATAAGCGCTGAGAATTTATGGGGTTACAAATTGTTAAGAAATATATGTTTATTTTGTTTTATTATTTATTAAGGGTAGAATAGTTCTTTTAGGTTTCCTTTGTCTTTTAGGTTTCCTTTATTTTAGACTATATATAGTCTCTTTGTATCTAGGTTTTTATCATTATTACATTAATGCAGAATCAATAAACCTTAGCCTCTTTCTCTTTTTCTTTTTCTCATTGGATTGTTTAACA
>CAIGRT010228152.1:0-25030 GCA_903798405.1 Fraxinus platypoda | reverse complement strand
AGGGAACAATACGAATATCAGGTTTTTACTTTACACCATTTCAAAAATACAAAAACAAGTTTCAAATTTCAAAAATCAGGTTTTTTAAATTTTTATTTATGAAATAATAAATTATTAAATCAATTTATTATTACATATTTAATTCTAATATAACATAATTACCCCACCCCACCTCCACCACCCCTACCGCTCCGGGGATTATTCCGGCTACAGTTCCGATCACAACTTTTCTCCGGCGACCGTTCCGGCAACTGCTCTGATTTCAACGAATATTCTGATGACCGTTCTGCCGTCACTTTATTTCGACGACTGTTCCAATTCCGGCAAGTGTTCCAACTTCGGCGAATATATTAAGGTCACATATCTATGCAATTTGGTCACAGTTGAAAAAAATTTAGGTCACAATTCGAAAATTTCGTATGTCATAATTTGTTCATCGGTCACAACTTAAACATTTGAAGGTCACAATTTATTCATCGGTCACAGATCACAAATTTATAAGTCACATTACTTATTTTATAGTTACAAACATCACATTAATTGAACATGAATTATATTTAGGTCACAATTTATTAATTTATTGGTCACAAATTAATAATTTTTAGGTCACACATCATGTATTGGTCACATTTTATTTAATTCATTGGTCACATATTGTTTATTGTTCGCCACCAACCAAACTATTGGTCACAAACAACGAAACCATTTGTGACCACCCCCAAAAATCATTTGTGACCATCACTTCGCCACTGCCTCCACCAGCTGCACCACCACCGCCGCCGCCCAATAGCAACAACAACATCAACATCTCAAACACCACACCCTCCCACCACCACTATCACCATCCCCAAAATCGCATCCACCACAAAAACCACCACTACTTCACCATCACCAAGCGGCAACGACGACGATGCCACCAACACCAACACAACCGTTTCTGAGCTCCAACTCACCACCTTAAAACCCCCAACAACACCAAAACACAGAACCACGGCCGCCACTACCACTCCAAAAACAACAAAAACCAAGATCTCAACACCACGGAACCACGGTCGTCGCCTCACGCACTTGAAACCCAACCGCCGCACCCATACGCACCCAAACGCACCGCTGTCGCACCCATACACACCCCCAACAGCACACCCAACAGATCTGCAACCACCACAACCATCAGATAAATCAAACTCAAAAACTAAATAAAAAAATTACAGATCTGGAAGCGCGACAACGCATTGAAGGAGAAAAGACAGAGAACGATCCACTTCGAGTGTTGAAGAGAAGGCTGAGAATGGTGGAAGGGCAACATCGCAGTGAGGGAAAGATAGAAGACAGAGAGACGATCCGCTTCGTGGTTTGATGGAGTGAGACGGACGGTGGCAGTGGAGGTTTGGGAATACGGAAATGAACGGTGGCGGTGGAGGCGATGTGCGGTGGAGGTGGCGGGCGGTGGAAGCGGTGGAATCGCCTTGTGTGGAGAGAGTGGACATACGGTGAGAGTGGAGAGACGGTGAGAGAGTGCGGAGGTTTCTGTTTCTTTAAATGAATTAGTTTAGGGTTTGATTAGTATAAATTTTTTTTTTTAAATTATTAATTAAAACCTAATTTTTGCAACATGAAACTTGATTCATGATTTATGAAAATGGTATTTTAAATCCAGGTCTAGGTATAATTTCCTCTTAAATTCATCATTTGGAAGAAATTGTAATTTACTCAAGGTCATCAGCAGGGGCGGACCCAGCTAAGGCCACTGGGATTTGGGCCGCCCCTAATTTTTCAGAAACCCAATACTTATAAAAAAAAAGAGGAAATTACATGGATCCAGGTATTTCAAAATCTCATTACAAAAATCAGGTGAGAAGTTTTTTTAATCAAAATTCAGGTATCTACAAACCCTAAATTATTTTCATTCAATTTCTCTTCATATCTCCACCCCCTCTCTCTCTACCCACAGTCTACCATTTTTCTTCATATCTTTACTCTCTCTATCCACCGTCGAAGACCACTGCCCAAATCAACAATCCATCGTCGAACTCACGGCGATGAACGAAGAGGTGAATCAGATCCACCGCGATGCTACTGTAATGAAGAGGCGGTGCTGTTGTAATGAAGAGGTGGAGTGAAATGGAGAAGCAAATCCACCCATTCCGTCAAGCCGACGCCGCCGTGGTGCTGTTGTAATGAAGAGGCGAAGCAGAAGCAATATTGTGGTGGGTGGATTTAAATGGTGTTTTGTGCGGTAGTGGTGATGGTGTTTGTGTGGTGGCGATTTTTTGGTGGTGGAGATGGCAGTTGGGGGTGGGTTTGGACGATTTTCTGTGTGGTGGTGGTGATGGTGTTTGCATGGTGGTTGTTTTGTGTTGGTGGTGGTGATGATGTTTGTGTGGTGGCTATTTTGTGTTGGTGGTGGTGATGGTGTTTACATGGTAGATGTTTTGTGGTGGCAGTGGCAGTGGCAGTGCGGTAGAGGTGGCAGTGTCAATTATTTGATTAATCTGTGACCAACTATTTGGTTATCCGTGACTGTGGAAGAATATGTGACCATTTAATTTGAAAATTTGTGACCGAAGAATAAATTGTGACCTATAATTCTTTTGTTTGTGACCATTAAATAATCTGTGACTGACTAATTTGGAAATCTGTGACCGATTAATTTGGAAATCTGTGAACGACGAATAAACCGTGACCTTTAAGTTTTTTGATCTGTGACCATTAAATAATCCGTGATCAATTAATTTGATAATATGTGACCAATAAATAAAGCGTGACCTATAATTATGTATATGTGACCAACAAATTAATTGTGACTTATAAATTTTTTGAATTGTGACCGTAAATTGTAAATTTGTTACCAGAATAGTCGCTGAAATCGGAGCAGTCATCGAACGGTCGCCGGAGAAGAGTGGTGGTCGGAAAGGTCGCCGGAATAGTCCCTAGAGCGATATGGGTGGTGCATGTGGGATGAGTTAATTATATTATACTAAAATTAAATATTTAATAATAAATTGATTTAATAATTTATTATTTTATAAATAAAAAATAAAAAAAACCTAATTTTTGAATTTTTAACGTATTTTTGAATTGATGTAAATTATACACCTAGAGTGTGTTTGGTAGGGATTTTTGGGGGAAGAATTGATTTTTGAATAGTAATATGATGGGAAATGTGTGGTTGAAAAAGAAGAAAAAAGTATTGATGTGATGGAAAATATTATTTTATTGAAGAATGTGTGGTTGAAAATGAGAATTGATTTACTGTAGAAAATGAGAATTTTTACCAAACNNNTAAAAAAAAAAAAAAAAAAAAGATAGCCCAATTAATTGGCCCAAATGTATGATAAAAGCCCTCCAAATTGCAACCCAGGCCATAACCAATTAACCATTACAATACATTCATTATACACGCCCGCATCCGCCACATAATTTGAGTCTGAGACCGTGACTCCTTCACCGTGAGACGCCCCTGCAGCCACGCCGCACTCCCTTGTAACCTGTAGGTGAGTTTTCTATAATTTCTGTTGGTATTCATCTGCCCCTCATGCCTGTTTGTGCGGTGGCTGATGGCTGGGACTGGGACTGGGAGGAAATAGGAGGAAAATAAGTAAATAACCACAAGTTCGGGGACGGGCCGGACGGAAAATTTAGGCACTTGTTGGGTTGCCAGTTGCCGTTGCCTTTTAGATGTTTGTGTAATTGTGTTTGGGGAAACAGGCAAAATGGCAAATAAATAGGCAATAGCCAAAGCCCAAATAGGAATAACCAGTAACTTGTTGGCTTGTTGACATGTTGGGGGAATAGGAAGAATAAGTGAATCAGTAATGCTAATTTACGAAGGCACTAACCACTAACCAGTATGAATGATGAGTCACCAGTGCACTATGGTCTATGAGTCACCAGTAAATCAGTAATGCTATTTAATAAATAGGTAATTGTCTTGCTATAAATTTCATATTTTATTTTGTTTATTTACATTCCAATTCCTATTTATTACAGTCAGTCATAGAAATATTTTATAAAAGAAAAGGTCTTTAGGTTGCGGAAAATGTTAATATGCTGATCAACAAGGACTCTATGCTGCCTAATAGGATGCTTAGTTATGGGACAGAGCAAAATAATACTAGCTGGGAGTTTAGTAAACTTGATAAGACAGGATTTCTTTTAAGGATGAGCTGAACTGCATCCATCAATCATAATTAGTGAGTCCCATTCGAATTGACTCAGTTCTATGCTTGGACAGGGATTTAGGGCTTAAGGAAAACGCGGCATTGAAGTACTAAACAGTACTCTTTCTTCTTCTCTCCGTCTCTTTCAATTTTGATACTAAAAATGGGAGTGAAAGAGGAGGATTCTGCTTTGTTGAATGATTTACGAGAACAGAGGTACTTTTATTTCACTCATACACATCTATATTTATAATCGTTTTATTTTTTGCGTTTAGTTTGCTTGATGATTTTTTGTTATGGGATAGGTTGAAAGTTGACAAGCAAGCACTTGCAGCCCCCGTGAAATCTGTTGTCGACAAGTTTCAATTACTTCCTGAATTTTTGAAGGTACACTTTTTTTGTATTTTTTGTTTCTTTGGCTTTTCAGAAAACTCGTCTTTTTCTTGACTTTATTTCTTCAAAAATGAAAAAAAAAAAAGAAGATTTTTTTGGCGTGGTTTCTTAATTAATTTTTTAGTAAAGGTGTCTAATGGGTTCATTCTAATAATTTCTTTTTTCGCTTTAGCTTGGGGAAGATTGAATTTTGTGTTCAAAGATTAAAGTAATCTAATGCATAAGAAGAAAATGAGAGAATATTGACATGAATGGTTTTTGATTCATTGATATTTAGCCCTTGATTGATTTTGATTTTTTCATAATCACTTTTCTAAAACTCATTTTCAACCCCACATTCTTCCAATAAAATAAATTTACACGTGGACCATAACTATTTCTGCTTTTAACCACGCATGCCTCATAGAACTCATTTTTCACATAATCACTTCTCAGAAAATAAAAATCAAACAAGGGCATAATACAAACGTAATTAAGAAACAAAAAATGTCGGTGAATATTGCTAAGAGGCTAGTTAACTTATGCATGCTTTTATCTTTCTTATATATTAATTGTTCAGTTGTGTTCAAAATCTGACTTTTGTCTTCTACCTTTTGGCGAATACATGATTTGTTTTCGCTTTCTTTTATCGACGCCATGTACTAAAGGCTGGCCCAAACTAAGTTTTAGAAAGAAGTCTCCATCTATTGCTCTGATAGCGGGTACTAATGAAAAAGATCAGTACAAGTACTCTTGTTACTTTATGGAAAATAAGTTTATAGCTCCTTTTTATTATTTTGGATCTTTCCCCATTAAGAAAATGATGAAAGAGCTTGCATGAAATTTTGACTGCTGATTTTTTATTAAATTCTCTTTTCCATGGTTAATGTGGACGTGCAGGTAAGAGGTTTGGTGAAGCAGCATCTCGACTCCTTTAATTACTTTGTGAGAACACAGATAAAACAGATAGTTCGTGCCAATGATCTCATCACTTCTAAGATCGACCCAAGTATCTATCTGAGGTTAATTTGATGTCCTTTGTGTAATTTCTTTTGTTGTATATTTTAAAAGTTATGAATCCTTCCACACTGAGTAATTTCATCTCTGTATATTCTTAAAAGTTGCATATGCTTACAATTTAGGTTATCATTGCTCACAAAAGTTCATTTCTTGTCTACATATTTAAATTGAGACCTTTTAATTTTCCTTGGCTGGCTGCAGATATAAAGATGTTCGGATTGGTGAACCATCGATAATAATAGATGGTGTGACTGAAAAGCTTACACCCCATAAATGTCGGCTCTCTGACCTTACGTGAGTTTCTGTTCTTTTTACTTTTTGCCTTGGACCGTTCTAGGCATGTGTGGGAGGGAAGAGGATTGACTTTACCTGAACAATTTGTGAGCTCCACATTGGTGACATCAGATTAGGGTTTAGAGTAGATTTCTTGAGGTGATGGAGAAGAGGTAATGAAGGCGCCTCTCCCTAAATAAGTAAATACATTGTTATTACGAAAGAGGCTTTTGGTAGCTCTTTTTTTTTTTTTTTTTTTTCGTTTGTATTTTTTGTCTCTTCATGGCCCTTGCTTTTTCTTGAAAAAGACAACCTTTTTGTCAGGTTGGAAGTCTGGTAGATTATGGGGGCCTGAGGTTTTAGTGTTAAAGAGCCTTCCCATTGTGTCTTTTTTTTTCTTGGTAAGCAGATTACCCAATTAATTAGCTTTCCTTGATGCAAAGCCTTTTGCTGAGATTGCTAGATGTAGTAATTTCATTAGTTTTTTCTGTGACCACTTGGATTCTTTTCATTGAAAAATAAAGGCAATATTTAAGGCTTTTTGATGGCTGCCGCTGGATAAAGGCTGCAACACTATTTGGAATCAGGCTGTAGTTTTGGTCAAGTTTGGCGCACTACAATTGCCCTTTGTTTTTTTTTTTTTAACTTTGTTCTATGGACAGTTCCATATAATTGATACTGAATGGAATGCAAGGAAAAACAATTCTTGTTGCCGATCACGATTTCATTGTGAACAATGTTTAACATCTTCTTGTACTTATTGTTATTGATTTCAGAAAAGGAAAAAATTCCTTTAATTTGCTTTCCCTGAATGATTGCTTTAACTTGAAGCTTTACCTCTCTACTCCTAGTTTTTGATTTCTTGCTACTTCATGAATCTCAGCTATGCTGCTCCAATATATGTGAATATAGAGTATATTACAGGAAGCCATGGTTCAAAAACGACTCAAATGAAGGTCATTTCAATTAACTTCTTTTATATTGGTGAAAGATTCAGGAATTTGGACAAAAAAAAGTTCATAAAATATGATGATTATCATCCAGATGCCGGATGATGCCTATTTATTATTTTATATTTTGCAGAGAGATGTTATTATTGGAAGAATGCCTATCATGTTAAGAAGTTGTTGCTGCGTATTGTATGGGAAGGATGAAGAAGAACTTGCCAGATGTGGTATATATGCTAACTTTCCAATAGATGTACATATGTAGACATGCTCCATGGTCTTTTAGTGAGAGCCATTTGCATTGTGAATTATTTCTTTCTTTTTCTGTAATTGTATTTACTGTTTATTTTTTAGGTGAATGCCCACTTGATCCTGGAGGATATTTTGTTATTAAAGGAACGGAGAAGGTGATACTTCTACCTACTATCATTTCTCTTCTTTATTACTTGTGTAAAAGAGATCATAAGGAACGATGTTTCTTCATTCTTGGCTCCCCTTTTGCTTGTTTATTTGCCTTTTGGGGAGTGTTCTCAAGTTATGATACAAAGGGGAATCTTTAATAGAAGATTGAATTTCTTAAAAACTCTATTATGAGTTAATGTTTGAAAATCTTGCATAGAAGTTTGCACTTCTTTAAGTTAGGATTGTTGACATGGTACAAAACTTTCTTCTGTTCCTCACTAGGATGGTAATAAATTTCTTTTCCTCTGTTGGAGATATAGCCAAATTCCCATCAGATGACTGGTATGGTTGTATATACAGATGCAATCATTTGAATACTCTCCAGCGGCATCTGAATTGTGGCAGTTTGCTGTTCTGTAGGATTTGATATTTGGGCACTGGCAACCCAAATTGGGGCAGAATCTGGGATTTCTTTGAGTGTTACTATACTTAGGATGTGAACAAGGATGATTATAAAGCATGTTTGGCGAAGCATGAATTATAATATAAGCTGGACAAACTTACTTTTTGGCCGCACATTTTGCCGAAGGATCCATAGGTAAGCACTAACAAAACAAGTAGATAGACATCTGCTTGGGATACAAAAGGACATTTATAGTAGCATGGCTGCTCACCCATAAGCTGGTTAATATCTGTAAATTGGATTATATGATGTTTGAGATGCCCATTTAACAGCAGTCACTTAGGTACTTGCCTTTGGTGGGATGCTGATTTATGAGAAAATATTGCATAATCTTGATTGCTTTCAGTGAATCCTGGACTTTATCTATGATTTTTATCTTTTAAATTTAAACATATCAGCGTTCTATGTTGTCAAAAAATTGATTTTTTTTTTTATGATTCTATTCATAACTTTTTGGAGCTTTGACTGTAATTCTTCGCAGGTTATTGGCAATATAATTCTTGTTTCCATTAAATCTCCTTTGCCCTAAGCAAAATTGTATTTAGAAAAGTTACACAGTCCCCTACATTTGCATAATGTAGAACTTGGGTCCCCATCCAATTTTGGCATTTGTACCCCCACCATTTAAATATAATATAGTTTAAAAGTCAAAGTTTGGTAAAAAATGTGATTTCACCTTTATTTTCAATTGTAAAGAAACTATATAATTTAGAGAATATATTAAAAAGAAACATATCCTCCCTCCCCCATTCCCAACCCTCATAATGGTATAGCCTAGCCTGGGGGCGGGTGTAGCACGGGTGGTGGGTACCACAACGACAGTTACAGGTATGGGCAAAGCCAAACTGGTGGCCAGTAGGGGGGGGAGGGGGGGGGGGTCATGAAGGGGTGGAGGGAAGTATGTTGGGTTGGTTTGTTATTATTTTACCTTTCCTATACTTTTCTTTCATTTTTATTTTTTTATTTATTTATCAAAATTATCTCGTCTACCCTTTTTACGCACTCATATAGTGTTTCTTGTGTGGCCAAACTGGCCTTGTCTAGCACCGAAGACCTACTTTATGCAATTTTGAAAAGTTGGGGACCAAAATGGCTAGAACCTAAATGCTACGCATTATGCAAATGTTGGTGGACCACATGTGCAATTTTCCCAATGTATTTTTGATCTTTATAATTCTGTTCTAGCAATTGCAGTTTGGTGAGAATGGTGCTGATCTTCCTAATATCCTTGCAGGTGATTTTGATACAAGAACAACTTTCAAAGAACAGAATAATCATTGATACTGATAAAAAATGCTGGTGAGTGATTTAATGTTTGATATTTCTTTATTTCCCCTCCCTAGTTGGAAGAAGGGTTATCCTACCACCATGTTTATAAGCTTACGAGTTACAGTTTTACTTTTTGAGGAGTTTTATTTCTTCTATAGGTTCACGGTTTTGTAAAGTAGCTAAATAGTTGATATTTTTATTTCTTTGAAAAGAAAAATTTTGCTTTTAGTTGGTGAGATTTAACAACAAATTGCTCATAAATTTTATGTGAGAGAATGTGGCATTCAGATTTGGTTCAATAGGGGGCTGGATCCATTTTAGGAGTTCCTTACAAGTTTTTGGTCTTCTACGTATCATGCAATATTTATGGTCACAGAGATTAGGTCGTTACAAAAAGTGCATGTTTTTTTTGTAATGACCCGAGCCTCGTGTTAGGCCGTTCTCTTACCCGTCTACTATAGGAGAGTCTAAGCCCATCTCACCCTTCACGGATTGGAGAAATTATGTGTGTTCAGCGTACTTGTTAGGCTCAGATCCTGCTCCAACCCAATTGAACTTAGGGATTGGATTGCTCACCAAATAACCATGATGGTTGTTATACACAACATAATAGTGGCCAGTGGGGAGGTCAGACTTAGTGCAATGGATTCAGGTCTTTTTATGAAATTATAAGAATATTTTGCTATGAGGGTTAGAGATATAATTTCCTGCAAGTGTAACATTGAAATTAATTGGAATGTTATTGAGTCTTGTATTTTTAAAAAAAGACATGCTAAAGAGAAAAAAAGTCGGATGGACCGCACAAGGATTATCTATGGCTTGAAATCTTGTCTAGCTGGTGTAATGTTTGGACTCAGTCAGAACAAAAATCCCTTTCTTTCTTTAGAAGTTTATTAAAGAGTAAGATATCAAAATGATTAGTTACTGATGGTTGCACTTATATTAGTCTCTTCTTATTCTTTTGTTCTTTTTATGATGACATTTGAGAACAAAGTAGGCAGATTGGTAGCCACAAACATCCCCAACCCAAAAAAGGAAAAGAAAAGATTACTATACTGGCATAGGTCACATGCTGCTGCTTAAGAGTTGTATCAAAAATAGAATGTGGTTCCCTGGAACTTCAACAACTTCTTGGATGGGTTATATGAGATGATTTGGTCCTCACAGCTGAGTTCTAGTGAAGTTGATAGGATAGTGAATGTTTTGAAAATTTATTTTTGATGTTTTAGAAGAGGATTTAGCCACTGATAAATGATTTAGTGGCTTTTCTTTTTTACACTCAATGTGTGGTTTTCGGCTTATCATTGAATCATCAAAAGCATTACTCCTGTTTTGCAAAATTATATACAACCTCATTCCCCTAAATTATATAAAAAAGAATATCCCATTGAAGAAAAAGCTCAAGGACTTGCCTTATGCTAGGTGACTGGCCGGTTCTACTTTTGTGTTCGAATTCTTTATAGTTCCTGTATGGATTGATGGTTGTTTCATTTGCATATGGCTCAATTCTGTTACACTGATACTGCAAGAAGTTATTTGGTTCTTAAGACATCTAAATCATGTATTAGTGTGCGCGCACGTTGTTTTATTCTTTTAAGATTTTCAACTTGGGTGGCTGGTGCGAAGTTCTGATTATTGCCCGGGTCTCATTCTAACTTAATGTCATTGCTTTC
This sequence comes from Fraxinus platypoda, assembly GCA_903798405.1. Lineage (NCBI taxonomy): Eukaryota > Viridiplantae > Streptophyta > Magnoliopsida > Lamiales > Oleaceae > Fraxinus > Fraxinus platypoda. The sequence continues at coordinate 14,451 of CAIGRT010228152.1, read as the reverse complement.
TATGATTGTGCCTTTCTTCTTTTTCTCACTAGTGTACAAGCGTCCGTCACAAGCAGTACAGAGACAACAAAAAGCAAAACAGTCATAAAAATGGAGAAAGAGAAGATATATTTGTACCTGAATCAGTTTACAAGCAAGGTTCAATTTTTCTACTTTTGACTCTCCTGGCCTTGTAATTGTAGCTTACATAGATTCCATTTTATTATCTTTTCTAGGTTCCTATTATGATAGTCATGAAAGCTATGGGTATGGAGAGTGATCAAGAGGTTGTCCAGATGATTGGAAGAGATCCTCGGTACAGTGAATTACTACTCCCTTCAATAGAGGTAAACAATCTGTCACAGTACCATATTTTATTGGCTGCATGTATCTTCTTTCCTTGTTGAAATGTTTTTCTAGTTTTTTATAACTTGATGGTATGGAGCCTCTAAAATATGAAATCCATGGTTCCTTGGCTGATATGGAAAGGGTTGGGGCTCAATAATCCTGAACTTCAAATTATTTCATGTGCATTCTAGTAATTGTCATCTGGAATTTACTTATATATGACCTATTCTCTTGATTTCAGGATTGTGCGAAGGAAGCTGTATATACACAATATCAGGCACTGGAATACCTTGAGCAGAAGGTTTTAATCATAGACAAAATGTTTTTTCTTTCTTCATTTTTAAAAAATCTAAGAAAAGAAAGAAGATATATCAATTAAATGGCTATGGCTGTTGAATACAAATGAATTGTTCAAAAGGTATATGTACACACACCACAATTCATGAAATTTATTAAAACATCATTTTATTGCATAGAAGTCATCCTTGAAATTGATTGTACCGAATATTAAAGAAGCTTTATGTTTCTAAGTTCAAATATCTGTAAGTATCTGTTTGGTTAGGGATCCAGAGGGCATTACGAATATATTGGCCAAAGGAAAAGAGAAGACACCCATCTAATACCAGTCTTATCTGTCCTATCTTGATCTAACCTTTTAGAAGCCTGAGAAGACCCATAAAGAATCATTAATGAAATGTTGTGGATGAAAAAGTTAGGAGTTTCGGAGAATTCTAGTATATTTCAATCATTCTCATGATATTTTTCTGACAAGAACTATATGATTTCCTCTTTTTTGACTAAGCAATTGATCCCACACTACAAGTTCTCATTGCATATAATACGAATAGGATACAAAGAGTCATGATTATGGAATTTATTTAGATTCATTGGATTGTTTACATTTTTCAGATGAATGGGCTGTTGAATGCTTATTGATAATTCAAATATATCTAGAAAAAGCATGTATATAAGAGAATATTGCTTTCATCTTGATTACCTGTAATTACTCTAAAATCTTTGGGGCATACAAACTAGGGTATTCATCTGATGCTCAGAGTCTTCGAAATAGTTAGTGTTCGACACGACATGGGTATGGTATGAAATATGAGTCGGATCCTCCAAGTTTCAACCGGATACTTCGTCGTTTTTGCTTCTTCTTCCTTCTTTTTTTCTTTTCCTTTTCTTTCCCCTTTCTTCTTTCCCACTTTTGCTCTCTATAAACTTGGCGTTGTAGCCGAGAGGGTGGAGAAAGGCGGCGACACTAGGTTTTACCTTCTTTTTCTTCTTCTTTCTTTCCATTTTCTTCTTTTTTTTCTCTTTCTTTCTCTCTGTATATTGATGGTTTAGGGTTTTGTTTGTATAAGATGAAAATGAGTTCCATATAGTTTGGACTTAGTGTTCCACTAAGTCCAAATTACAATCAAGTTTTTCATTTTCTATTTTATATGACATTTAATTATTCCCATAATTGAAAACTAAACCTCAAAATTCTATTTTATTCGTTCTAACCCCCTTATTAAATGCTTATTTCATTCATTGTGAATAATTAGTTTTGGTTTATTCAAAATGACATCCTAGATTAGTAAAAAAATTGAAGTTTGAAAGACGTACCCACGTACCCGTATCTAAAATTTGGACTCTTTTTAGTCATGTTTCTGTATCCTACATTTTAGAATATAAAATATCCGACACTTATATATGTACCCGATACTCGTACCTGAGTTCGAGCATCATATGTATTCATTTGGACTTGGAGAAGTGTAATAGATCTAAGTGTTGATCAGTTGAGGTCTTTATTGTGTTCTAAAGTTTCAAATAATTGGCAGATTATAAGCATAACAAGAAGTACATGTTGGATAATTAATTTAATAAAGTAGGAGGGTAATTGTAAAGGAATTCGATTTTAAATATTTTGCATACTTTTGCATGTTTTAGGTGCTTCTTTTCTTTGTAACACAAGGCACTATCAAAAAATTGTTAAAGAGTATGTAATGTAAGATGCAATCGAATTAGAACCAAAATTATAGAAGAGAAAAGAAAAGAGTGAAAGGAGGGAAGATATATTGAAGAAAGGAGAGAAGGTATAGAAGAAAGGGAAAGAGGAGAGAGTAAGAGAGAAACAATCAAGAAAGAGGGGAGTGAGGAGAGCAAATTATTAGGGGGATAAATTTGTGTTTTTTTTTTAATATTAAAGTCTAACTATTACTTAAGCCCCTTATATGGAGTTTAAACTAATTTAAGTAGGAAACAACTAATAAATTACTAGAAATTCTATTAAATAAACCAGGATTACATTTCCTAATAAGTGTCTAAATTGGAAAGTATTTCTTTTAATATATCTACTAGGATCTCTATCATTTGTCCCTAATTAAGAGAACTCGACTTCGATGAGAAACGTTACAACTTTTTGCCGAAGTTTCTTCGTGACCAAATATAATGACACCAATCGTATTATGATGACAACAAATGTGGAAAAATCATCGTCAATATCATCTGACCAAGGAGGGAACCAAATATTGATAATGAACACCAAATAATGTGCAACTTATCCCCAAAAAACTGCAATGGAATCCACAAAACGAGTATCTAAATTAAGCAGTCTTCCATATAGTATATCTACTAGGATCTTCATTGGAATGCTTTCATTTGTTGTGTCGTGCTTTCTAGGGATAGTTATATTGCTCTTTTGTGTTTTTTCCTTTGCTGAACACAGTTGCTCTTCCATATTGTAGGTTAAGAAATTGCCGTATTCTACTGCTCTGATTGAGAAGGTTTGTTGGTGGTTTAACTTTTTTTTTGTTGTGTGAGTCTAATTTGAGGAACATTTTTGTTCATTTGCAATATTTTTCGGAAAAAATTACTTGCTATTTTTATCCAGGAAGGGCGGGCTTTGGGTATCCTTCGTGATATATTCCTTGCCAATATCCCGGTAAGTTCAATTTCAATTTTCAAGTTATGTCTCTATGGCTAATTTGTTTATTTTCTCGACCAGTTGCCTCCTGTCATACAGCGTCTTCCTCTCTATGTAGGTACATCAAGATAATTTTCGTCCAAAATGCATATATGTTGCAGTGATGCTCAGACGCATGATGGAGGCAATCTTGAACAAGGATGCAATGGATGATAAGGTTTATTAGTATGCTATTTACTATTTAAAATAATCTTTAATTGTAGTTAATTACTCAGCAAAGCCTCTCTATAGTGATATTGTATAAAGAAATAACCTCCACGTAGTCAGTCAAAAAAAAAATTGGTCTCAACTTGGGCAAGTTAAATAAGAAATTTTTTTAAAATTGTAATAAGTTCTAATTTTTTTAGGTTCCGTCTTAAGGAACTTGCCTCCACATCGTATATTGCAAAAAATATATGCTATGTTACGTTAAATGTTTAAGATGAGATAAAATATTTATATAAAGTTGTTTGGGACAAAAAAATATATGATATATTACGTTAAAGGTTTAAAATAACTTTGCATATTTTCAACACTAAAACTAAATAGATACTGAACTAGTTTTTTGAAAATGTCTCTCTCTTTTGTCCAGCGTCTATTCTATAAGTTGGATTTGACATGCTCTTAATTAATTATTAATGTAGTTAATACTTTACCTCTATATCACTTACACTAAGGATAACGAAGTCGAAACAATAATTTTGTAATTACACCTCTGTTAAGTTATAGACTCCTTATAGTAATAAAATTAGTTAGGTCACAACCTTATGGACTATAAAGAGGTTTTAATGTAGTTAGAATAGCATAAATTATTTGACATGAGATAATGTTGGCTGTGTTATATTCTAAGTTGCTAGGCCATATATTACGTGAAAAACTTTCTTCCATTTTGGCGAAATCACACTGAAGAAATGAAAACGATTATACTTTTCTTTGATGGACACTTTAGATGCATTAAATTTTCTTAAAAAGAAGTTTTGTTTCTGTACCTTTCGAGGTCTAACGATTTAAGGCGAACCTCTTAAAAATTTGTATTTTTTTAGAAGGACAAGTCCCATATTCTCAATTAATACATTGAAGTAAACAAAAAGAAAAGAAACAAGATAAGATACAAGATGGTAAAAACAATTCCTCCCTCAATTTTTTTCACAAAAAAGTACACCTTTTTGAGGCAATCTAACCATCTCCGGTGAACAATATTCTATGTAATTTACAGTTAAAAAGTTACATCTTTGATAAAAGGACAATTATACACATATTCTCAATTAAGATATACAAGTAAATGAAACAAAAGAAAATGAAGAAAGCTAATAGATGAAAGAATCCAACACCTTTTTGTTATAAATTTTATTGAACAATTCTGTAATTCATGTAATATATCCACATCCCAAATACTTCCATACTTGATGTGAATCTCACCAATTTCTTTTCTCATCTTTATCCTGTCATAGCCTCCCTTACTATCAAGAACTGAATTCTTCTAGTATTACGAACAATCTTATCTACAGTAGAGTTCAACAAATCCCCAATACCAACACCACACTTTAATTAAATAATGTTTTCGACATAATCCCTTCATCGTCCTGTGATCTTATCTCTATTAAACCGAACTCTTTGATTCTCACACTTGTCATAAAAACAAATGTGTCTAGGCATAATTCAAACCTTTAAGACCAAAAAGCCTCTGTATCTTTTTACTTTGGTGAGTTTGTATTAAATTGTCTTTTAGTCTTGACTGGCATCTTTCTCGTTTCATATTAATGAGTTGAGACTCGAGCACCATTGGTGAAGCTACATAAAGTTCCACTAAAATACCAATAATGATATCAACTTACTCCACATAAAAGGAGCACAAATAACTGGAACAGAAGACTATCGTGCAAAAACAAATGCAGGAAACATCTAAGGATAGAATCTGCATTGCTGAGGAAACTATCCCTTACATTGAAAACTATACTATTATTTAAGTGTTGTGACAAATCAGATAAATAAGTATTAGTTTTATTCCTTCGAAAAATAGGAAAAGGACCAAGAGATGGAGGATGAAGTTGTTTAGCTTGATGTTATGGATAATGCTCACCTGAAATACTCATCATAACAAAATCACCCTCTTTGATTTTGTATCCGATATTGTGCATCAACAACAATTATAGATTTCCATGACTTAAAAAGCAATTTTAGTCTTATGGGCTCAGCTCGTAATTTATTAATGTGTCTGCAAAGACTTGAGATGAAGGAGTGACACATTAATCAGTAGGCAGGCATAAAATCACACCAAAGGGATGTCCCACAAATTGTATTGATATATTTGGATCGTAATATGTTCTCTGCTTTACCTTTTTTTTGTCAACCTACTCCAATCCTCCTTTATCTGAGATTCAGACTGACTATGAAGAGACATAGGAGAAGTGTTCTAATGTATGGGAAAAGTTCAAAACTATCTTCTGTTGCACCCTGATATAACTACATCCATGGTCAATGTGGTGCCCCATCAGAACCCAATATATATGTGATCCATTGACTGCAAATCTTTCAACCATCAACCTTGGTAACCCTCACTGCATCGTCTGATTACCGATACCTTCTTACAATACCACCTTGCCTCATCACAACATTTCTAGATGGACTATTCCCAATTATACTTTCTGTCTGCTACAGTTTTGATACTTAGGTTTTCTAATAATTGATGTTTAAACTGCTTTGAAAGTGATATTTTTTGAAAAATTTGTACCTGAATATTGAAGCTGTTCCTGTTCTTTGGTGCCTGGAGAATTTCTTATATTAACATACTTCTTAGAGACCCTTCAATTCTAAGGTTGTCACCATATCCTTAAAAGCATACAGTGAAACTGCAAACATAGTTAATATCTGGCACTTGGTGTTTGTTGTATAATAAACGTGTATTATTGTAGGATTATGCAGGGAACAAAAGATTGGAACTATCTGGCCAGTTACTATCTTTACTTTTTGAGGTAATTTCTACTTTTATTCTGTCATTCCATTATCCTTATTGTATTCAATCTTGATTGTTGGTTATGATAGAATGTCTCTCAAACTTTTTATTGTAGGACTTGTTCAAGACAATGAATGATGAAGCCAGGAAAACTATAGATACCATCTTATCGAAGCCAAGTCGTTCTAGTCGGTTTGATATTTCTCAGGTTTGTCCTATAACCTACTAATGAAATGAGAAATTTCTAAAAAAAAAGAAAAACAAAAGGTTTGATCTTTGGTTGAAGATCCTGAATATTCAAAGATCACTAGTCCTTATATGTGATAAAGAAGTTATAAAGAAATATAAGGGATTTCTTAAAGAGAATAAAAACGCTGTTGGTGATAGTGGATGCTCTGATAGTTTGCTACAGAATATTAGGTTTTCATCTAGCAACCCATTCTGGATACTGGTGGAGAGCTGAAGCCAACATGTACAGGCCATGCGTGCATTTCCACACATGCATGTTTTATCATATATGGTTTCTTTCTGCTCTGTTTTTCTCCTGAATCACCTTGTTAATGAAATTAGCTTGGTCCTGGGTTTGCTAATTGATCTTCAATGTATGAGTAAAATCTGTTTCATTGGTGCTCAAGATATACTCGAGAAGATGAGTGTGCTCTTTTGGTCCTCAGTATCTATAATTTGATGAAGATATTTTAATGAAGAGGATTGGAGCTGTTAAAAGAAGAGAAATGTGTTATGCTAGGCACGAACTTCTTTAGATTCTACCATCAACACACTTGGGAAATACCATTGGTGCATTCTCTCGATGGAAAATTCTTTCTTTCAATAGTATATCTACATAACAAGTTTCAAAGAGTTGAGGGGGGAGTTAAAAATTTGTTCCACTAGCTAACTTCACTTATTTACCTTTGCTTGTATACTGATTACTAAACTGTTTATATTGACACTTTATCTGGTATACATTTATTTTGACATTTTTATTTTGTACACTTTCAGTTCATAGTAAAAGATAGCATTACCGTTGGTCTAGAAAGAACTCTATCTACTGGAAATTGGGATGTAAAGAGATTCAGGATGCATCGGAAAGGCATGACACAGGTGATACATATTGGTGGTGATATTATATTGTATCTGTATCTATATCTATCCGCCTCTCTATATATTAATATGTGTTTATGTATTCATCCTAGGATTTTTTCATTTGGATGAGTTGAACAGTATGATTGAAGGCAGAATTTCTTCCTTGCAGGTTGTAGCTAGACTATCATATATAGGAACATTGGGTCACATGACGAAGGTCTCTCCACAATTTGAAAAATCTCGGAAAGTTAGTGGACCTAGAGCATTGCAGCCAAGCCAGGTGAGTTGATATATCCTCATGAGTTCATGGTGTTATCTGATGTAATATACTGGCAGTACACAGTTATCTATCCCACATAGTTACACTAGACACTTTATCTACAGTGGGGCATGTTGTGTCCTTGTGACACTCCAGAAGGTGAAGCCTGTGGATTGGTGAAGAATCTGGCCCTGATGACTCATGTTACAACTGACGAAGACGAAGCCCCTCTTGTTTCTCTGGTTTGGAACCATTTCTTGACAGCTTATTTATCCTTTGTTTTTCATTTGTTCACCATTATTGTGGCTGATCATAGTTCATTAAAATGTAAGAAGTTAATTTTGGAGCACTCCAGAAAGAAGACATTATTGCAAACTTCAGTTCTTTTAAGTTAATGAAGACATCATTGTTTTTTCTGGTATCGTGTGATAATTATTGCGAACTTTTCTCTGGAAGGCTGGTTATCCCCGTTTTGGAGTGGTCATTTTTGTAAATTTAGTTTCATATGTGGTTGTAAGTTTACTATTCAACAAGACCAAACAGAGTCAGCTGTTAATGTCATTGTGTAGTTGGCCTAATTTGCATCCGTCATTCTTCATTTTAGAGTGTCCATCTTTTTCTTTATCGTCTTTATCCCAAATTTGCCCATTTAAGCATAGATATTATTGTTGCAATAAGGACTATTACAGGCATGTGATAACTATTTAAGTTTGGCACAATTCCTTGACCGACTTTTTTGTTCATGTTTGTTCTTTGACTATTTTTATCTGGAATGCTAGTTTCCTTTTCTTCTTGTAATTGGAATGTAGATGACATTCTTTAAGATTAATACTTCTACCTGACATCTCTTTGGTATCATTTGTCGTGAAAAGTGTGCACAAATGCACATTAGGATTTACATATGCCATGTTAATCTAGTATCAAGTTAAATTAGTTAATTATAAGAATTAGGACATGAAACAAGACAAGGATATTGTAAAATGGTGCTCCCATTTTGACTTAACATTTTACAGTACTCACATTCACCATCTCAGGCCAGAGCGACCAAACTGACATGCTTGGTTTATGAAAACTGATTGAGTTACCAAAAAACCAAAACATCATACCAGTTGATTTGTTTCTTAAATTACAGCTTTTTCATTTTTGTCATGTTCTAAAAATATACAGTAAAAAGAGTTTCAGGTCTCTTTTATATTAAATTGATCGCTAGTTTGTTGTTCGGGGGATGGACATAAGGAAAGAATTTCACATCCTTGTCTCCAAAGTTCTGAATTTGGATGGCAGAAATTGTAAATTCAGTGAATCATGTATTTTTGTTCTGTTGTTGTTGAATACTTCATAAAATGATGATAAATGACCTTATTTTTAACCAATTTGTAGTTGAAGGGGGTGCTTTGATAAAACAAAATGAGAGCATTGTTTTCCATGAAAGTGGGCAGTTTAGTCCATCTTTCCTACTTGGTGCAAGCATATATTTGTTGACACCAGACACTATCTTTTGGTTCAATTTACTGAAGTTCCATCTAGGTCAGATGGTATTTAACATAAGTTCCAGTGATGGCAATTCTGAGTTACTAGCTTCCTTCATGTCATGTACAGGATTTGTATATTAAAGTAATCACTTTATAGTCATAGCTCTAGAATATAACCAGGCACCTATAGCACTGCTATCTACAATCAGATTTGAAATTTAAGTCTTGATTGTTATTTCATGATTTACTTCCTTAGGGAGTAATTGAGTAAATGCATATATTGATGTATATTTACAAGTTGATGTTAGGAATATACAGAAGGCTGCTCATTAGCAAGTGGCTATTCTGAAAGCTCATCATCTTGCTGTTACAGTTCTTTTCTTCTGCTATAATCTTCTGTAAATATAATCCGAACTTGTTCATTCTTTCTGTCATAGTGCTACTCACTGGGAGTTGAAGACTTGGAGTTGCTCTCTGGTGAAGAACTTCACATGCCAAACTCCTATCTGATCATATTGAATGGGCTTATTCTTGGCAAGCACAGGCAGCCACAGGTATAATTATCAAATAAGCTGACAAAATGTATGCCATTAGGTCTGTTTGTGCATGATTATGATATTCTATTTATTTGTTGTTCACCTTACATGCTTACTTTTGTTTAGCGGTTTGCTAATGTAATGAGGAAACTCAGAAGAGCTGGTAAAATTGGCGAGTTTGTAAGCATCTTTGTGAATGAAAAGCAGGTGAGTTTCAGTTTCACATTCTTCTCATTTGTATTAATTTCATATTTGGTTTTTGATAAACTTGTGAATGTGCAAAAAATCTGATTGTTGTACGAAACAATTTATCTAGCTTCCTGTTGACATCCATGGTTGTTCCATAGTTCATATAAATAAAAGTAATAAGATGTGGCATAAACTTACTTCTGTATTATTTCCATGAATTCCAAGACAACTAAACTTCATGACACGTACAAAAAATTAATATTATAATTTATGGACAATTAGTATGTCTATTTTTGCTTCTGCATGTAAATTTCCATTTTTCTTTCTTTTTTTGGCAACAAAGACCTCAAAAAATTATGTTGTAGTTTTATTATCACCTGAACTGTAGGTACAACCTTAAGAGGGTGGTAAAATATGACCTAAGAGGATGACGATTATGATTACCTTCAATAGAAAACAGGATAGGTGACTCCTTACATGTCCCATATCTTAGAAGATTGTGAAGAAAGACCTGTTGCTGCCAAACAATCTGCCACGGAGTTGCCTTCAAAATATGAGAATGAATCCTTTAGTTGACATGCCATTGATAAGACCTTACCAGTTGATTGCCAACTTCTGCGGAATTTCTGGAGATTTGTAGCCTGCACTGAAGTTTAACCTCCTGCTGAAAGGAACTGATTAGTAAGTTGCCTTGGAACGAAATTTAGAAACAATAGTTGATGAACTGTATATTTAAATAAGATGAACAGGAAACAGAATTTGGATTGATTGTAGAAGAATGATGACAAATTCCAAGGCTATTCGAGAGGCCTGGTCTTTCCCCCCCAATTACACTGAATGAATGAAAAATTGCCTAACAAACTTATCCCCACCCTCCCTATTTTATTCACATTTCCCTCCACATCACTATTACTATTTTACCCCTCCTCCCAACTGATTACCGTTCACAAACTGGTGGCCCCTTTCTTCCTTCATGTATAAGTAAACTGGATTGGGGGCCTATCAGCCATGTACTGTACTTCCTCCAAATCATACTGGAATTTTCACAACCCAATGGACACCTGCAGTTAACTACTCAAAGTGAATCTGATTCTGCCCAAATATCTGTAATGCCCTAAAACTTGCAGATTCTGTCTTTCCAAAATTTCCTTCACTTTTGCTTCAAAAATTGAGTGTGACCCAAACGATGGTCAAAAAGTGCTTCCCTCTGTGAACTCTTAAAACTCCTTCCCACAATCAACTGGTCTTTGAAGCAACCATCAGAGTTTAGCTTGAAGCACTTCTCATACGGTTTTTCCAAATAACAAAGTTTGATTCTTCTTGGGTTCAAAATAAAAATTAAATCCTCAAGTGCGAAGCAGTTTTGAATCTTCTATTCACAATACGGATGCAAATATCTTACCTTTCCTCATTGAATAAAATCAACTTATCCATCCATCCTGCAATCCTACTGGCATCCATGGGTGAGTTGTGATGTTTCACCATTCCTTTCTGACCAAATAAACTAGTTAATGAATGTTGTTAAAATGGAACTATCCATTTCCAGAAACCACATACACGCTCTCTACTTTTGAAACCTATCCTAACACATGGAGAGATGAAATCCAGAAGCAGAATATCACATAATGAGGATAAATGTTTCCACTCTACAGTTGCAATAGATCCAAGAGAGGTGCACCCAATATATTCACTCCCATTGCAACACGATGAAGTGAAGGCCGAACCTGTAGGATGGAACCTCAACCACTGACGTGCGATTGTAACACAATTCCCATGCAAAAATTGTATTTTAGTAATAATTTTGTCACAAGAAACAAAGTGAAGTATGAACAGGTTTAACCTCCATATTTCAATTCCTCATCATCTGGAGTGAAAATTGTCCATTTGTTATTCTTATCGAGAATTGTTGATCTTCCCTAGACAAAGAAATGATAATCTGTAAAATTTTAAAAAAATATTAATGGTATCAAGTATTGTAATTTGCGGAGATTCCACTACTCTCTGTTCAAAGAATTGGACTCTTGCAGGTTACCTTCCTATAAATTAATAGTTCTGCCACAATGGATACTTCATTCATTCTCTTCCACTTGGGTGAGTGATAAATTTTGCTAGGATCCTTGATGGATGGATTCTTTGTAGATTTTCTTGGACATAACCTTGAATAGAAAGAATAACAATTCTAAATCTCTACCCGGATTTACTTGTGAGTACCCGATGGTAGAGAATGACTATTTAAGTTTAACAAATAGCATATGAGTTAACTATTGGTTTGTTTTATTGATAGAAGTCATATGGTGGTGGCCTAGTGAAGAGACAGATGTCTAATCTTGGTTGTGGTTGGATATAAAGTTAGCCAGTAGCGGTATGGTGGTTTGACTGGTTGAAGTTAATGTAGTGGTGCTTGGAAGTGGATATTAGATAAAATGTTGACCATATTGGTTAAACCTGAATTTGGTTTGTAGGTATATTGATCTTGAAAAAATAGTGAGCAGTTCCAATTAGCAGACAAGCACTAATGATAAATCTATATGGGTAGCAGTAGTAAAATCTAGGAATTTGTTGGAATTGAAATGACGTGAACTGTCAAAGGATAAATCATTTATTGAACATGTTAAATAATATGTGGAAATTTCAAATTATCATTTTGTGTCATAGTATAAAACATTATTTTAGAGCTGGTACATATGCACAAAGCTAAAATAATTCCTTCCTACAATTAAGCTCATCATCTCCTAGAATTAAGCAACCTTGAAGGGTTGCTCAATTGGTCAGGCCTTAGGTTTGCTCCCCAGTGGTCACCAGTTCGAGTCCCCTCAGGGCCAATGAGGTGAGTACCGGCCGTAAACTTCAGGGCCCCATGGAATTAGTCGAGGTGTGCGCAAGTTGGCCCGTACATCCACGGTTATAAAAAAAAAAAAAATCTCTCCTTGAATTAAGCAGAATGATATTCTTCTACACTTAAGCATACGATTAAACATATTTAAGCTTAGTCAACTACAACTATAGGACAACTAATTTACACGTTTCCCGCATGGTCGCAATGGGGTTAAGATGGGTTCCATTTCGAAGTGGGTAGATTGGATAGTGTCACAGATGAAACTTAAAATATAATGACTGATGTCTATCAACATGTCGACGGATTTTTATGTCCTCAATGAGATCAGATTTACTAGAATAGTTTGTGTGGTGAAGATGCCAGAACTGTTCATTGACATGGGAGAAGACTCTCCAATAAAGTTTCTTTGGCTCAATCCAATTGAAATACACACTAATTAAGTTTCTGATTTGGATTGAAGGGATCCGTTTGGGACAACTTCTGAAGCATGGCTGGGATTCTATTTGTTTGATTATAGTGATACTTGATGTTTGACGGTAAGTGAGATGCTAAACAGCATATGGAGACACTTTAATTTGGAGGAATGTTAGCGGTTGAAGTGATGAAAAAATTTAGAAGTATAAGGAGAGAGAGATAATATTCAGATGATGCTAGTTTGGAAGAAAGAAACTCGAGAAAAATGAGGTTGTCTTATATACTTTTAAGCAGTGGTTCCTAAGTTGGAGGCATGATGCAAATACTTTTGAAGTTTTAAAAGAAGAGGCTAAAGGAGATTCAGGTCATTCGGGATTTGATGAATAGGTGAAATTGGAATTTTGAGTTTTGTGCTTTGTTTGCAATCTACGGCAAACTGCTTTACTCTCTGATGACCAATACGAGTTCTGGCTGGTAATATACAAGTCAACGAGTAATATGGGGAATGCCATAGATAAATGTTTACTGTCCAACACTCGGATTATTTTAAATACATGCTTTACTCTTCAGATGATCTGTATGAGTTCAAAAATCTGTTTGCTAGTAAAATTCTTTCATAGAACTAATGGGTGTTATTGATTTCATGAATTTGTGTGTTTAGATGGATGGTCAATTAAAATATTTTAGCTTTCAAAAAATATTGTGCATCCTATGACCATATTTAATGTCTATAATGATCATTTATTTCCTAAGTTGGAGGCGTGATACAAATACTTTTGAAGTTTTAAAAGAGGATAAAGGAGATTCAGGTCATTCGAGATTCAATGATTAGGGAGAAATTGGAATTTTGAGTTTTATGCTTCATTTGGAATCTACGGCAGCAATGAGTAATATGGGGAATGTCAGGGATAAGTGTTTTATTGTCCAACATTGAGGTTAGCTAAATTTACGTGCTTTACTCTTCCGATGACCTATATGAGTTCAAACATCTCTTTGCTAGTAAAATTTGTTCATATAGCGAATGGTTGTTATTGATTTCATGAATTTGCGTGTTTAGATGGACGGTCAATTAAGATATTTTAGCTTTCAGAAAATGTTGTGCATCCTATGACCATATTTAATGTCTGCAATGATAATTTCTCTCCTAAGTTGGAGGCATGTTGCAAATACTTTTGAAGTTTTTAAAAGAAAAGGCTAAAGGAGATTCAGGTCATTCGGGATTTGATGATTAGGGTGAAATTGGAATTTTGAGTTTTGTGCTTCGTTTGCAATCTACGGCAAACTGCATCACTCTTCTGATGACCTATATGAGTTTAAGCTGGTAATATAAAAGTGAATGAGTAATATGGGGAATGTCACGGATAAATGTTTACTGCCCAACACTCGGGTTATTTGACATTTACATGCTTTACTCTTCCGATGACCTATA
>CAIGRT010228126.1:0-22909 GCA_903798405.1 Fraxinus platypoda | reverse complement strand
TTTTAGTGACAAATAATATGCCATAAAAATATTTTGTCGACTCAATTATTTATAACAAATCAGATCGGATTGAACTATATCCATATTTGATCCATTTAGTTATCGGATTATCGGATTCGGATTTTAATCGGGTTATCAAACTGAGACCCTAAATCTATCTCCCATTAATTTCATTAGATTCAGATCAAAATCCAATCTATTGACAGCCCTAGTTATAAACCAACAAACAAGTACTAGGAGNTCCATATTTGATCCATTTAGTTATCGGATTATCGGATTCGGATTTTAATCGGGTTATCAAACTGAGACCCTAAATCTATCTCCCATTAATTTCATTAGATTCAGATCAAAATCCAATCTATTGACAGCCCTAGTTATAAACCAACAAACAAGTACTAGGAGTAGTCGATTCCACTTAAGCCTTGCGTGGAAGGGATTACTTGAAAAGTTGATTCCAGTTTTTCTAGATTATTTTGGTTCAAGATAAATGTGACATTCTTTTTTCTTGTGAATTTCATAGGTATCTTTCCGATACTCTCTGAAAAAATGATTTTGTTCATAATGAGTTGATAGTTGTCCTCTTTTCTAGGATGTATCGTGTTGTTTTTAATCTATCGTGCTCCATTAAAAATATATTTGCTCTCGTCGACCTCACACAGTCACCAAACAGAAACATATAATAAAATTAGTGGCTTCAAAATGGACGATTAATTGTCTTCATCCAAGGTTCGAGCCTATTATGATTGGGCAAGTCTTGTGTTGCTAAAATGAATTGTCATGCCCGACACTTCAAACCCAATATTGTAGACTAGATTGTGAATTAGTTTAAGCATAGTTGGTTGGATTCAATTTTTTTTAACGAGTAGACTCACATTCACACTATTTAAGTATTTATAGTCAATTATCATGAATTTATTGTACCCAACATACATCTCCACCTAATTTAGCCGCTGTTTGAGCCCAATTTTTGGTCTAAAATACATTTTTTTATTAGTATTTTATTGGAAAATGTGTGATTAAAAAAAAGTTTTGATTTTGCGCGTAAAATTATTTTATGGAAGAATGTGTGGTTGAAAATAAATTTTGAAAAAATAAGTTTTTGAATTTTTTTTTTTGAATTTTTTCTTTTTAAATTTTAACCACATTCTCCAAATAAAATAATATTACATATAAATCTAAAACTTTCCATTATTTTTCAACCACACGTTTTTTTCATTAATCATTATTCCAAAATTTAAAATTTCTTCAAAATGGGGGCCAAGCATAGGTTTAGATGCTTTTGTGTCATTCAAAGCATCAAAGTTTGTCGCACAAGGATAAATGAAAATCCAACAGACGTGACTTTCCAGGTGTATTTCCATCTCCAACAACTTGCAAGTCTTGATTGACGATTGAATTTAATTATATATAGTAAAATTAGATGAAATTAGCACTGTTTTTTTAATAAAATTATATTAATATTAATTTTATTTTAAAAGATGTATAAGAATTTATATTGGTTGATATCATTCGTAGTAATTATAATTTAAGTATCAATAAAAAATAATTATACTTTGATATAAATTCAATCAAGTACCACTCACATAGCTACATTTTAATTTAATTTCAATTTAGAATGTTGTTCAATTCCATTGAGAGAAATTGTCATCACTCGTAACAGTTAGTTGTTGACGTGAAATATGTACAACTTTACTGGAATAATTGACGAGTTTTTTTTTAATATTAATTGATTTTCAACTGTCTAGTTGAAGGAATCGACGAAATTATTCGATAGAAATCAAATCAAAGTATAGTTACTCGATTGAACAAAACTGAAGTACGAATATTTAGAAAAAAATAGTTATCGTGAATGAAATTTATCTCTATTTACAATAAATTCATTGACGACGAAATATGCACGAAAACAACACATACAATGTATCTAAACATTTGAAGAGAGGCGTGACAAATAGAAATTCTCTATATATGATGGTGATTGTCAAGTTGGGACAATAATCTATTGCATTTCCTTGACTAATCCTATTAAAATAGTGAATTGCGGCTAATTGTTGAAATGTGATTAGCACATTTGTGATATTAGTATTTATGAATAATTTAAAACGCGAGAAAAAGTACAAAAATTAACTACAAAAAGTCTTTGAATTGTGATACCAAAAAGAAATGAAGAATATATATGTTTTTTTAGTGGAAAGTGGAGGGAAAGTGCGGTATTAATTCTTGAATTCTCGATTTTAATTGTGAAAATAGCAATTCTTAATCAACTAAAACAAAGTGAATTGATCCTCTTCTAAACTAACGACGGTATCGATTGAAGAAAAAGATGAAAAAACGGAAGATATGAGGATATAAAAGTGGAAGGAGAAAATATCCGTCATTTTATTTAATTCTCGAATTCTTGAATTTGATTGTGAAAATAATAATTCTTAATCAACCAAAACAAGGTGAACTGATCCTCTTCTAAACTAACGGCAGCAATGATTAAAGAAAAGAGATTAAAAAAGGAAGATACTTGAATATAAAATTGGAACATATATTACATAATGATTGTGAAAATTACCTTAATTTTATTTTTCTTTTGAAAAAAGTTAGCCCCTATTTGTTTTTTTTTTTTATATTTTTTATTTTCAAATTTATTCTTAACTACATATTTATTAATAAAATAATTTTACATGTGAATCTTTAATTTTATCTTTTTTATTTTTTTTAATCATATCGAAATAAAAACTTTTTTAAGAAATTTAATTTCAAGAAATGTGATGGCTTGTTGACCTCTTCCCCGGTTGCTTCCGAGCTCTATCTAGATAGCTGCCGAGGTTTCTACTCAACCCCACCCTACCCCACATGCCTCATTGTGCTTTACCTCCACATCCACTTTTTTTCAGAGTAGATTCAAATCTACTTTTCTTTATTCCACAGATTTCTGTTTTTTATATTTTTTCAATTTTTTAACAATTTATCAGATGCTGTTTTGCCCTATAAAATCAGACTCGAATCACCATCAATATCCCCTTCTTCTTCTCTTTTCTCTCTCGGCCACTCTTTTATCTCACTCTGCCCCCTTCTTGATTTTCAGTTCCTAAGGTTGTTTCATCCTTATTTGGTTTCATTATTATCAATCTCGATTAGTTGGGTTCAGGGTTTAGTCTAGAAATTTTTCTTCAGCATCGTTGTAATTAAGATTTTGATTTTAAGCTAATCCTGATGCTTAATTTATTGTTCTTGATCTTTGAAATTGATGTCTGCAATTCTAAGTGAGCTTTTTCTTTCTGGGTTTATGATAAATTCTACATATAGGCGCAGGACCCACTTAGTTCAATCCTTCTCTGTTGTTTTCCTTTACTGGTTCTATTACATTTCATGATTTTTCTCTCACTTTTCTGATTATAATTTATAAGTAGCCTATATAAATATATCTCTATCTATATAAATATTACATAAATAAACAAAATATAGCTTTATCTCTATCTGGGTCCTGCTGAAGATACATATATAGTTTTTTAATCTCGAGCAATTCATCAAGGTTTCTGTTCGACTGTGTGAAGTTTAATTATACTGTACACTTATCTATGTGAACCCAGTTCGACTTTCACAATAAGGTTGACTGGGTGAATTTCCGGAAAGTTGTGTACATTTAGATCGGCTAACGTTGGTGAACTACTAGTGAGTCGGGATTAGGACTTGATCCGTAACAGTTTCATGGCCTCATCTAGTGGGACATCGTCAGGATCATCGGAGCTTCAGAACTCAGGTTTTGAAGAAGATCTTCAGAAATTGATGGATCAGAAGAAGAGGAAGAGAAAAATTTCGAACCGTGAATCAGCACGTCGATCCCGGCTGCGAAAACAGGAGCAATTGGATGATCTCGTGGCCAAAGTGTCTCAATTTAGGAAGGAAATTAATCAGATTATCCCAAGAATGAATTTCACCACACAGTATTATCTCAACATCGAGGCTGAGAATTCAATTCTCAGAGCTCAAACGGCTGAACTTAGCCACAGACTGCACTCTCTAAATGAAATCATAAATTTCTTGAATGCTAACAATGGTGGTTTTGGCATTGAGGAGAATTATTCAATTGCAGATTCTGCTTATATGAACCAAACTTGCAATTCTCACTTTGTTAATCAGCAACCTATTGTGGGTATGGCAGATTTCTTGCAGTATTGATTTGCACACTCTTAGGCATGTTCAGTAGACGCGACGGGAGAATATTAAGAATCGACTATTATATGGTTCCATTCCTGTATACCAAATATGTCGTGTGAAGAATTTTCGTCGGTAGGATCTATGAATAAGAATATTACTAGAAGTTTGAAGAAGTAGTGAGATTGGAGGTATATTAAGTTACTAGTTAATGTATTGTCATAAAGTATGGTTTTCAAGAACTTATGCAATAATGTCTTTACTTTTTTATTTTGTTGATAAAAAAATGTTAAATTGATTGGGTCACGAGCAAAAATTTTTTTTTTTAAGAGAATGTACAGTGAAAAAATAAATACGAAAAAACAAAATGAATTTTTTAGAATGCATATCAAACATGGTCGTGAAGATTTTCAATTTTAATCGAGAAAAACAAAAATCAAACAATGGAAAAGTTGATTATGGACCACTGGTCGAGATATTCTTGATAATTAATATTTTATTTTATTTTATTTTTTAAATTATGTGCATGCATTTTCAATTATAAAAACAACATGTTTGACACGAGGATAATAATTAGGGTTGTCATTTTCACTCAAAACAATTCGACCTGGATCAGAATTGGACTAAATTAAGTTTTTAAATTGAGAATCAAACAATTTTGGTCTGGTTCTCGGTTCTATACAAAGAACCAAATTCTGATTCAACTACAACAAAAAAAAAAAAAAAATCTTCATAATTTCTCAATAAAATAGTATTTTATGTAAGCTCTTGTTTGAACTCCATTATAATTAGATTTTGAGAAATATATATTTTGTAATAGTGATTTTTTACAAAAAAAAAAGAAGTGCTGTTAAAAAAGAAATTTTTTTTTTTTTGAATTTATGTGTAATATTATTTATAAGAGAATGTGTGGTTGAAAAGAATAAAAAGAAAAATGTATTATTAAATTAATGGAGCCCAAACAAGGGCTAAACTCACATGTACTCAGTATAATTGAGAGTTTTATTGTTTAAAATATAAAGGATGAAAGTGAAATATGGAAATTTATGCAATGATTCACACTTTGAAATTTATCTTTGAAGGACAAAAAAAAAGGGACAAAACCGATTAGAGATTGAATCATAATAGATCTCAGTTTGTTTTTTTCCTTGTAGAATCAATTATTTCATTTTCACTATTTCATTTTCACATTTCTCAATGAAAATCGATTCTGTTCAATTCTCAAATTACCTGGACCGAATCACTCGCTTCCTACACCTAAGAGTAAGTAAGATTTTGCTACATATACATCGAGGTTTACACTCTGGTGTACATACCTAAGAGTAAGTGGTATACTTGGGCATTATGTATACATGTAGAATAATTCGAGTAAAAATTCTTCTATCTCCAAAAAAAATAAAAAAAAATGCCATACTTTATTGCAATTTGCACGCGTGCTCGCACACACATATATTATTATTTAATAAAAAAAATACAATTTGCATATATTTTGAAAGATTTGTGCTCATGCTCTCAACCTTGCACCGCCAGGGACGGATGTAGGGGGGGGGGGGGGGGGGCCCCCCCCCCCCCCCCCCCCCCCCAAAAAATTTTTTTTTTGGGGAAAAAAAAAAATGGGGGGGGGGGCTCCCCCAACTGATTTTTTTTTTTTTTTAGAAAAAAAAAAAATTTATGTAAAAAAAAAAATCATGTGTAATTTTTATTTTTATTTTTTACGTATTAGCCCAACCTGTAATTCGATCCTGGATCCGTCCCTGTACACCGCCATCTCAAATGTTTGCAAATAATATGCAGCACAGCCGCGCAAGGATCATTAGAAAGTAACCACCTATATTTTGTTAGGGGACTACATATGCAACACTTGACCTTCAATTGACGATTTTTGAAAAGGTATATTGGTCTCTTTATATTTCCACTAAAAATAAAAAAATAAAAAAACTCAGAAAAGAAAAAAATTTAGGAGAAATAATGAAATACTTATCTTCCCAACACCAACACACTCCCCAGCCCTGCTTACCCCCGTCGCCACCATAGCGAGGGGGAGAAATTTTCCCCTAGTTTGGGTAAAAAACAAAAGGGAATTTATGAAAACGAAATTGAAAATCGCAACCAAGGTCTAGGGGAGAAATCCCAATTATTGGTGGCGGTAGCGGTGGCCGTGGGGATCGATGTCAGTGTTGAGAAAATTAAAAAATTATCTTTTGTTTTTTGAATTATTTTCCTTGTCCTTTTTAGACGTGCACTACACATGTCAATATAATGATCATTTAGATGTTTATCGTTCATAATTCTTAGTGCTACATATTTTTACAAAAGTTTGGGATGATAATGTTAAAAATAAAAGGTTTGGAATCTTGACTGCAATTTTTTTTTATATTTCCGTTAACTTAAAATCGAGGCTTTCAAATCTAAAGTACAAGTTTCACGTGCAAGGGACAATGCTCTAAATACAAGCACCGTTGCACAGGGAACTCTGCTATAAGTACATGGTTTATGACTTTATTCACAGATTTTAAATAAAGGGGTTTTTTTTTTACAAATTTTATACAGCTGTCTCCCTGTATAAAATTTGTGAAAATAATCTGTACTTAATAGTATTTTTCTTGCACAAAACATGGGGAGTCTTGTACCGTAATAAAAATTGAGTACGGTTTATCTCACTAGATCCCTACATTGTGCCTAATTATATGTTTTGGTGACAGAAAGAACATGTTGAATGCTATAATTTTTTTTTTCCTTTTCTCAAAAAAAGATTTAGTGCGACAATAACGCGAAATTATACACTATATGTAAATCGAGAGTTAGTCATAGATCGTAATCTCAAATATATGAAATCATGTTCTGACGCTTTTAAAAGTGACATATAAAAATGAAAAAGCAACTAACAATTTTCATTCGAGATTAAAAGAGTGTCATTCTCTTGCATTGATAATTAGCATGGGTCATTGAGACTGCGACTGAAAATATATTAGGAGCACAACGTAAGCCTTTAAGATATATCCTTATTTTTTGTGTTGATCTAAATGGATGGATGTCGATAGAAATAGTTAGACGAGAATGAGGTATTCAATAACCAACTTGAATAATTCAGCTCCGAATGATCCACATACATTCATTCATGGCATTAGTGTACTTAGTCCTCGTAGATGAAACAATTTCCGGACGAATTCTCAAACTCCCTATTACTCAAAAAGTGAAAGACTCGATAATATCTATTTGTCAAAATAAAAAGTAAATTTTTTTTATGGATAGAGATCTTATCTACTCTTAGGTTGGGTGTTAGGTCCTAAGGAAAGAGGCCTAAGAGAGCTCTTGTTAGTGCAAGAAATGAGAAATTATTATTATTGTTACTTTTTATTTTTTGTAACTTAGAAGTTTGCAAAGCTAATGCCTATTTAAAATCTAAGGTCAAGAAAATTGATGACATAATGACAAAAGACGATAGAGCTAATCCATCCGAATAAACAAAATGCTTCGAAATCAATTAGATACGATATTATAAATCAAGGGTGAAATAATTTAGACAATTGAGGGTATATGCCTATTGATACAAGTTTATGCAAACACGTCTAACACATGTTAAAATTGACAACCACTAAAATAAGAAAAAGGTAAATCGAACTCTTTAACTTTTATCATGTGAAAAAAGTGTCAACTTGATGATGTTTTAGAGAAACAAAGGCTATGGTTTCTTTAGATTCCAATAACTGTTGTACCTCTCTTTGAAGTAAAGAAAACAAACAAATGTGAAAATGTTTCATTGGAACACAATCAACCCACTTGTTCTTTGATATCTCCTATTCTTTTACACAAAGAAAACAAAAACAATGTAACATGTCAAGGACATTTTTGAGTTACAATCTAAATGTTAAAATCATATAATTCCAGACGAATCAAATTTACTTTTTCTTTAACCTTAGACGATTACTATGTAAACTAGTCAATGGCAACTTTGTGAAATGACCAAATGTCCTTTGATTGGATTTTGTCCCCCGAGCAAATTACTTAATCAGGATGGAAGTATTGAGAGAAAATGAGAAAAAGAAAGATTTTGTAAAATTTTCTTGAAAGTAATGTCTTTAACAACGTGTATTTTTATATGGCTTTCCACTCTATAGGCAACTCATCGTTTAAACGGTAAATACTTCATCCGATGGAACAACTCTTCTAGAAAATACTACGTTTGATTTAGAGACGATCATTCATTAATAGTTAATTATTTAGATTATGTTCTTCACTTTTTACTTGAAACGAGACATTATGTAGCGAATTCATAGAATAAAGGTGACTGTTTTTCCTCTCATTTTGGAATTCCTATGGGATGAATGAACACCACAAACTAAAAATTGCAGGATTCTCTTGCCTTTGGCAAAAGAAAGATTCACACAGCATCATTTCTCTTAAGAAATGATTACAAATCTTGTAGAATATTTATGCATATAGCACAAATAAGCCAATGCTGTTGATCAGAACAAAAGGTATTCTGTCAAAATATATGGTTGGTTATATGTAAGAGGTCTTCATCTTGTATACTCTATTTGGGAAGAATTTATAAACGCGTTAATTTATAAATAAATAGAAATAAATGATAGATAAGTGAATTTATTGAAATGTGTAGTTGAAAATAAAATTTGACCATTTATAAATTAGACAAACAGAGGCTAAAATTTAGCAAAATGGGTGCCACTATCAAAGCCCGAATCCAGCCACGAAAATGAAAAGCATTATAAAATATTGTCTTATTATTTTTTTTTGGCTTTCCACTTTTTGTATTGGGCTCGTCTTTAGGGTGCGGTCGAGGTGGTATAGAGAATTATCTAGAACATTTTTGACATTCAGTGTACTTGTTAGAGATTCTAAATAGCGCTATTTATAGCATATGGAGGTACTATTCGTGTTCGAGTATAATATGATGTGTCAAAACGATAAAATTGTATACGAATTTGGTCGTTGATGCGTATGCACTAAAAGAAACATCGCTTAGGGTTTCTCTGTCTTCCTTTTCCTTTTAGTTATGAACACTCTTAATGGCATTGTGATAGCATGTGGCCAACCATGCTCTTGTATCACATGAATGTAAAGAAAGGTGTTTCCTTTCTTGATATTTTTTAATGAATTACTAAAACATAAAGCCTTTATTGAATAAGAGTCAAATATGTTTTCTTTTTCTTTTTTCTTCTTCTTCTTCTTCTTTTTTTTTTTTTTCTTTCTTTTATGGTAGTTGGGCTAGTGGGGGGTGGGGGTGGAGGTGGGTGTGGGTGTGGACCATTATTGCTACTACAATAAAACAGCAAATTCAATGATATAAACAAAAAATGTGTACACTTTCATCTCCAAACTCTAAAATATTTGATTTTGATGTCGAAGCTACGATGATATTTTGATCCTCTCCACGACAAGGTGGCAAACAGATGGACAAATTCTATTGAGCCAAAGCTTGAATCGTTTTTTTTAAAAATAAATTTAGTACTAAAACATGTAACAGAAAAATATTTCACGCTATGTTCAAACTGGTTTAGTATAAAATACCCAACAAATCCTTAAAGCTAAATTCTGAATCACTCTTGTTGATCATAACTTGGGTGACGCCGAAGATTTTTCCATCGGTGATTGTCAAGATTTTGTCATCGGTAATTGTTGATGGACTTGCGTCGATAAGCAATGACACTATTATTGTTATGGATACAATTGCCAATAGTACAAGTAATAATATATCAAGTACGATTAGTTCTTACGAGGATCGTGTTACCAAATATCGACGTAAATTAATCCTACAATTTATTTGAACAAAACTAAAAAGTAATACATAATTTATTTTTAGTCCAATTGTACACCAGTTTTCAACTAATGAATAAGTAAATTGCTGACAAGATTTGTTTTGAGATTAAAAACGATGAGAAATCCTCTTGATTTATCCTAACTAAATGCATTCAACCACCAATAAATTCATTTAACGATTGCATATATCATAGAATCCCTATCTTCTACCTAGATTTTCATTTTTTATTATTTAGTCTAAACTAATAATTTACCTCTCGGTTCATATCATTAGCACATAAATCAATGATCGGCCAGATGATTAATTACTTAAAATTCAAAAAGAAAAACGATTCACAATATCAAATTCATCAACAATCGAGTTCATACTTAGGCAACATCGTTTGTCATAACTAAGAAATTTTATTTTTAATTTTTTTTAAAATTATTTAAGTGGAATATGTTTGTACTTTTTGAATATTTGGAATTTTAGCTGCATTTCTTTTCTTTTCTTTTTTATTTTATTTAAAAATAAGAGTAAATTCATTATTTTACAATACTTTAATGAGAAAATGGATGACAAGGACGATTTGCACCAAAATTTGCTTAGTATGCGGGTGAAATACGTCACAATGAAATGATATGGACAGTTTGCGCAAAACAGACAAAGGATGTGGATATTTTGTGGCAACTACCCTTAAAAAGAAAATATTTCTATACATTTTGCTTTTTAATTAATTACTTTATATTGAGTAAGCAATGAATAAATTGTTTTGCTATGTTTTTTGCTTGAGTAAGTTTATTTAAAAGAAAATTATTATGAGATTTATAATAATTAATCAATTTTGCATAAACGACATGGCACAATTGTTAAATTGTTTGTCCCTCATAATTAAATAAACAATTTTCAACTAGAAGTCTTTGTTATTTTAAAATTTGCACAACAGCCACAAATTAACCATGTTTGTTAAGGGATAAATTTTATGTTGGCTAATTATCTAAATATAGATCAATGTATAAAAATTAATCTTACTCATCTTAATAAGGTTGATATTTTATTAAAGTCCATTACTTTCAAACGAACAACTTGATTCGATTAAAATAATAATAATAATAAAAACGAGGACATGAATTTCAATATTGATCTACTCAAACGAGTCATCATCTTACAAAACATGTTAAGAATAAATTTCACATCGAGTAATTACTGAAATATAAAGAAACATATAAGAATTTAGACTATACATTTTAATAACGTTGACATTTTAAATTTGAATACAAATCTAAATAAAGGTGAATGAAGAAAAGAGTTATAAAAAAAAAAATGCATTTTAAAATCAAATCGAACCATTTTTTAAAAATCAATTTAATTGCAATTTACAATTTTATCAAACCCTTATGTTTACTTTGAAAATCTATAATATACTATGTTAAAATATCAAATCAAGTGAGAATAATTTTTTGGACGATTTTAACTATACTACAATTCAATTATTTCAATAATACATTACTTTTCGTTTTTCAATATATAATAAATAATACAAAATCTTTGTTTTGTATAAATTTCGTGTTATTAATTCACAATTAATTAATATTCACATTAATTTAGACTCAATGAATCTTGATTTGATGAATCTTGATTTATTATAAATGAATTTATTTCTATTCAGTATCTATGAATTTTAATGGGGGTTTAAATTCACGTATCACCAATTAATTCTTATGTATCAATGTAGTATAAAAAAGTTACTTATATGTATTATTTCACCATTAAAAAAAATTGAATCATAGAAGTTGAGTTTTGAAAGTACAATTTTTTTAAAAATTATATTTTATTTAGTTCATTTAAGACTCGTCAAATCCTCTCAACAAATTAGTTATGTCCGTTCAATTATGAGTATATATAAAAATACCATCTAAATCCGACTGTTTATGCCTAAAAACAGGAAATAAATAATAATCCTGAGTCCTCACCCAGTATTTTTATTTTTCTGGTCGGTTGTAAATTGTAATTACGCGTTTAAGTTAACATTCCGACGTCAACATCACTGGGTCATGTACAAATTAACATAAAGATAGGAACATAAATAAAATCAAGATTTGGAAAATGCTAAAAAACTCGATTTGCCCAAGCAAAGGAACTCAAGAACCCAGAGAAGAATTAATTTAGCTTGCGTTGCGTAGTAGGTATGTTATTTTAATTTAATTATGATGATTATGTTTAATGGGTATTTTACCACTTCCCCCATTTTTGTTAGGCTTGTATGATTGAGTTCTTGTTTCAGCTCTGATCTGTTTATGATTTACCCAGAAGTGAAAGAACTTTTACTTTATTTTAAATTTTCATTCCTCCAAAAAAAATGGGACTGAAATTTCTGTAGTCAGTTTTGTTACAATTTCTTGTGCGCTGAAAATTTCCATATTTAAATCTCTAGTCGTCTGTTTTAGATTTTTTTTTTATTTGTGCATTCTTGATTTATCTAGATGTGGCTTTCACCTTTTGTCCTAATTTGAGTGGTTGAAGGTTTGTAGAGCCGGTGGAAATATCGTGAGTCTGTGACTGATAAGCTATGGTGAAGGATACAGTATATTATGACATCTTGGGAGTTGGGGTTGATGCCTCGCCCTCGGATATTAAGAAGGCTTACTATATCAAGGTAAGGTTACAGTTAATGCCTTCAGGTTATGTTTGGTATACTGAATTAGTCCAGAAAAGGAATTGAGTATAAAAATATACTTGATATAGTATGTAGACATTATTGTAGAGGATTAAGTTTGATAGTACTTTTTAGATTTTTATTCGAAAGAATATTATCTGCACCATCTTTCTTAAGCTAACTGTATGATATCTGTAATATGGAGCGAGTAGGTGAGTTTTAGTAGGAATAAGATAAGAAACATAGTTCAAATAGCATTCTTATCCACCTTAATCCATCCTATTACTATGTATTATCTCATCTAATTTTATGTATAATTTCTTTTACGGTCTACTCCGGTGTGCCAAATGTAGCCCTACTGTATATTTGGTACACATTACTTACAATATTAAATATAGTAAATTTAATCAAATACTCATTGAACTTTAACATTATTACCACTTACTCACTCATATTTTGTGGGTTACCCAATGCTCGCTAATCTTTCCATATAATTATCCATCCACCACTCATTTAACTCCCATCTCTCCAAATTGACGGAAATTACACATGGAAAACAGAAATGGCAAACTTACTTAACAACCTAGAATGAAACCAACCACTTTCAAATCCAAACTCATGTCTTCACCCCATTCTATACCACATTTGATGCGGACATAATCGAGACATCAGAATTTATTATTATTATTATTATTATTATTGTTGTTGTTGGGCTTTGTTAGTCGAGACTTAATTTTATTGTTATTGGGCTTTATCATTTACATTTTCTGTTATTGGGCTTGTAGTAGTGGGTTAGCTCAAGCCCATTTGATTTTTACTATTTATTGGATATTTCATTGTAATTTAGAAATATGATGAATTGAAAGTGGCTTGCGGCCTGTTTTCTCCCTCCCCGTCCCCTGCTTCTTCTTCTTCTTCTTTCTCCCATTTCTTCACGGCTTCTTCTTCTTCACAGCTTCTTCTCTCTTTCTTCTACTGCTTTTTCTTGCAATTCTTATTTTGCTATTGATCTTGCATCAAATTTGGTATCAGAGCTAAACCTGGTTCCATTTTCAATTGGCATCCCAGAACACCCAAACACTGCTCAACAACCATCAGTTTTCTCTTAAAATTCCACAGCCCACCAACAAACCTCCATCCTCATTTATTAGTTTGATACACACAGCCACAAACAAGTCTTCTGCGACGGCCAATCACCCATCCACCAACTATAACTCCAATCCACAGCCACACTCAACCACACCAATCGACAGCCACACCCCATTGCTAGTTTTCTTTCGCGCCCGTAGCTCTCTCTCTCAAACCGCATCCACCGCTCGCTCCCTCGCGCCGCACAACCAGTTTAAAAAAAAATAATAAAAAAATAAATCGAAAACTCCTTTCTGCAACCGCCGACAATCATCCCACCACCACAAGCCGTTCGGAACTGCAAATCACCTCCACCCCGAACTCGCCGCCCTACTTCTACCCGCCGCCGGATACAGCAGTCGTCGTCGCCGGTTCATCGTTAATAAACCGGCACCACCTCTTTTTCAGTCGACACCAGTAAAAGGGGAGTTGCAAAAACGAGCCTCAGTGATAGATTCAGCTGGAACTTATTGAAATCGATACTCTCAGGATGAAATTGAAATTAGAACGAGGCAGAAATTGTAACGAGTAGCTGAGAAGAAGTAATTATTTAATTGAAGTTGAATGCTGAAATTAACAGACTGAGAAAGGAACGAAAGCAAGGCAGGTTTCGAGAGCTGCCCCTCTCCTAATTGATTCAGTTTTCTCACACTTTCTGAATACCCTTCTAGATCCCTCTATCTACTATTTATTCACTACTAACAATATGACCTCACTTAATTACATTTCAACCCCTCATATTAACTATATTTCTCTCTTAACAATATGACTTCACTTAACAATATGACCTCCCATTATGCCCCTTTCTTGTGGCGCCTCTGATAAGTGAACCGTATGGGAGGTTTATCAATACCCCCTGCGAATGCGAGCACCTTGTCCCTAAGGTGGAATTCCGGAAACTGAGAATTGATCAAATCAAATGGTTCCCATGATGCTTCGAAGGAGGGAAGGTCCAGCCATTGAATCAGAACTTCCAGTCCTATTTTTTTGGGCTACTTGCTGGCCCGATACCCAGCACTCCTGTAGATTGCACCATCCATTCTAAATCTGGGCTGGGAAGGGTGGGAAGGGGTTGGATGGAAGTGGTAGACCCCACAGCTTTCCGTAATTGTGAAACATGGAACATAGGGTGTATGTTGGACTCCGCTGGGAGTTGGAGCTTGTAAGCCATAGCCCCTATCTTCTGGAGAATGGGATAAGGGCAAAAAAATTTGGGAGATAACTTCTCGTTAGCATGCTTAGCCAAGGACCGCTGTCTGTAAGGTTGGAGCTTAAGGTAAACTAGTTCTCCTTCCTGAAACTGAATTGCTCTCCTTCCCGTGTCTGCAACCTTCTTCATTCGGGACTGAGCCTTCTCCAGTTGTAACTTCAAAACAGCAATCATCTCATCTCTCTGCTGTAGCTGCTGGTCAAGGTTCGCCACGGGTGTGTGTTGAGTCCCATAGCGTATGATCGGAGGAGGATCCTTTCCATAAACAACCTTAAAAGGAGTGGTCTTAGCAGAGGTGTGAAAGGATGAGTTATACCAAAATTCAGCCCATGGAATCCACTCAGACCAAGAACGTGGATGCTCATTAGCGAAACATCGTAGATATGTCTCCAAACAACGGTTTACCACTTCTGTTTGCCCATCCGTTTGTGGGTGATAGGCTGTGCTTTGACGAAGGTTAGTACCTTGGAGTCAGAAAAGCTCAGTCCAGAAAATGCTGAGGAATACCTTGTCTCTGTCGGATACTATGGAACGAGGAAAACCATAAAGTCTGACCACCCCTTGAATGAAGAGTTCAGCCACCGTCTTAGCTGTAATAGGATGCTTCAAGGTCAAAAAATGCGCGTACTTACTCAATCGGTCCACCACCACAAGTATAGTATCCCACCCTCGAGACTTCGACAATCCTTCGATAAAATCCATTGTAATGTCCTCCCAAATGGCCTCCGGTATGGGCAGGGGCTGCAACAGCCCGGCCGGTGATAGAGCCAGATACTTGTTCCGTTGGCAGACTGAGCAAGCTTCAACAAACTTCTGTATATCCTTTTTCATTCCAGCCCAAAATAATTCTCTGGCCAATCGTTTGTAAGTCTTTAGAACACCAGAATGGCCACCCAATGCACTGCTGTGAAATTCATGGAGTAATCTGGGGATTAAATCTGATCCTCTAGGTAGGACTAACCGTTGCTTGTATAGTAGGCACCCATCAGTCAATGCCCAGCCATCAATCAATAGGGAATCCTTAAGTAATGCTTCCCTAATAACTGCCAGCCTCTCATCAGCACCTATCTGCTTTTGCAATTCACTCAAATTCAGCACCTTGGACATGGTCATGGCCGACAATTTTGCTATAGTTGGTAGTCTGGATAGAGCATCCGCTGCTTTGTTCTCCAATCCCGGTCTATATTGAATCTCAAAGTCGTAGCCGAGCAACTTAGTGACCCATTTTTGGTGTTCGACGCAAACCAACCTTTGTTCCAGCAGAAACTTTAAGCTCTTTTGATCGGTGCGCACTATAAAATGCCTTCCCAAAAGGTATTGCCTCCATTTCTGGATAGCTAGTACTATAGCCATGAGTTCTCTCTCATAAATGGATTTACACTGAGTTCTTTCCGATAAAGCTTGGCTGAAAATGGTAATAGGTTTGTGTTGCGAGATAATACTGCTCCCACACCCACTCCTGAAGCATCAGTCTCTACTACAAAGGGTAGAGAAAAATTTGGCAATGCCAAGACTGGAACCTTCGTCATAGTATCCTTCAGTTTCTGAAAAGCCAACTCCACGTCGGAATTCCAATGGAAGCGTCCTTCTTCAGCTGTCTTGTAAGAGGTTCAGCCAATTTCCCATACCCTTCCACGAACCTCCTGTAATACCCCGTCAACCCCAAGAATCCTCTTAATTCCTTAAGATTTTTGGGTACTGGCCATGATTGCATTGCATGAATTTTCTTAGGATCAGCTCGGACCCTTGTGCACTGATTAAGTGTCCTAGGTGTTCCAACGTGGTACATCCAAATTCACATTTTTTCCGATTCGCATACAACTTATGTTCATGTAGCACTCCCAACACCCTTCTGAGATGCTCACAATGCTCCTCCAAAGTACGGTTGTAAACCAATATGTCATCAAAGAAAACCAGTACACTTTTCCGTAACATGCTCTTGAACACCTTATTCATTAAGGACTGGAAGGTCGCAGGTGCATTAGTCCGTCCGAATGGCATGACTAAGAATTCATAATGGCCCTCATGAGTTCTAAAGGCTGATTTGTATTCATCCTCGGCCTTTAAACGTATCTGATGATAACCTGACTTTAGATCCAATTTGGAAAAAATTGTGGCGCCGTGCAACTCATCTAGTAACTCATCAATGACTGGAATTGGGAAACGATTAGGTATGGTGGCCCGATTCAAGGCCCTATAATCTACGCAGAACCTCCATCCCCCATCTTTTTTCTTCACCAGTAGAACAGGACTGGAAAATGGACTTACACTTGTTTAAATAATGCCTGCCTCTAGCATTTCAGTTACCAGCTTGTCAATTTCTTCTTTATGTGCATGGGGATATCTATATGGTCTTACACTAATGGGCTCGCTACCTGTCTTCAATGTATAGCATGTTCATGACCTCTCAAAGGAGGTAGCCCCACTGGTGACTCGAAAACTGCTCCAAACTCTTCAATAATTTCCTGAACAGGTTGGGGAATGTCCGGTTTAACCTGCTGATCGTCCACTTGCACCGCGCAAAGCTCCACTACCATGCCTTTCCCTTCCTGTTGTATGGTTTTGATCATTGATTTCAATGAAATCAAGGATTTACTCAGTCTTCCTCCCCTTTTAAAGTGATTGTGTTTTCTCCCACAGGTATCTTCATTTCTAACGACTTCCAATTAACTTGAACTGTACCCAAGGTGCTGAGCCACTGCATCCCCAAAATGATATCTGAGCTGCCCAGGTCTATGGGCAAGTAATCCTCTACAATCAACAGAGACTACAAGTGTAATCCAACTCCCCTGCATTTACCTTTCCCCTTCACTGAGATGCCTGTTCCCACCTGTACTTTATATCCCTGCGTCTCAGATATTGGTAGCTTCACCTTCCGAATCAATTCCCACGACATGCAGTTGTGTGTGGCACCTGAATCAATCAGCACTACTACTTCCCGTCCTTTCACCATTCCCCTCAACTTTATAGTTTTAGGTGAAGTCAACCCCACTACTGAATTC
Organism: Fraxinus platypoda; assembly: GCA_903798405.1. Lineage (NCBI taxonomy): Eukaryota > Viridiplantae > Streptophyta > Magnoliopsida > Lamiales > Oleaceae > Fraxinus > Fraxinus platypoda. The sequence continues at coordinate 5,012 of CAIGRT010228126.1, read as the reverse complement.
ATCGATAACTCCACCCCCTCTAATTTGTTACCATCAGTCGTCTCTTCCAGTCTCTCCCCTTCAGTTCTACTCCCCTCCTCGTCATCGTCCACCAATAACACCTGTAATTCCTTGCTCCTGCATTGGTGGCCAATAGTGTATTTCCCATCGCAACGGAAACATAATCCCTTTTCTTTTTTGGATTGGATTTCAGCTTGAGTCAGTTTTTTGAACCCAAGAGTGGTATTCGGCAAATTGGTTCCCAACTTCTCAGTTGGGGTAGCTCCTCTTGTCAAGTTCTAAGGAATGGTTCGCTGTTCGTACCTAGCCTGATTAGGAGTAGTAGCATTTCGAAATCACGGTCGCTCCTTCTCCTTCTCCTTCACCTTATGGATTCGAGTGTTCCTGTCCTCTACCCGTTGAGCCATGTCCATAATTTGTGTTAATCCGACCGGATTTGCCATCAGAACTTCAGCCTGTACCTCCTCCTCCAGCCCATTGATAAAGACCCCCTCCAACTTCTCTTCACATTTTTCAACGGAGCCGACATAATCTCAAATTTCTCTCTGAATTCCGCCACTGTACCAGTCTGTTTGAGGGCCAGAAATTGTTGATGCAAGGTCCCATACTGGGTATCTCCGAACCTCTCCAATAAGCGCCGCTTGAGATCCACCCAACTGCGTAAAGGCCTCCTGCCCTCTTCCTACTGAAACCAGGACAAGGCATTTCCCTCCATACACACTCGCAGCCACAACTCTCTCAGCATCCGAGAATTTACCCAAGTTGAAATACCTTTCTGCTCTGAATATCCATGAGTCCGGGTAAATTCCATTAAACAGTGGCAACTCTAGTTTTCGATAATTTCCGTCAACAGAAGTCGTTGCCATCTTCTCTGATTGAATGGGCTCCGATTCAAACTGTTTGTCTATGGAAATGGTTGATCTCGTCCCACTGGCTTCACCTGTCATGACCGGCGGGTCCATTGAAATCCCCTTTAACATTTTCGCTATGGCCTGTAGCCCTTCGTTCAGCTCTCGCCTGCCCATCGCGAGGCCCACATTGAGCCTCTCGTTAATTTTTTCCCATTCAGTAGTCATTCTCGCATTTAAATGTTCAAGGTCTCGTTTCAGCTCTACGACGGTTGCACTCAAGGTTGGAATTCAAGCTACTGAATTCTCCAATTCTTCAATTCGACCGTCCATTCGAGTAATTGGCATCCGATTCCCAGAATTTCACTGCTCTTATACCAATTGATAGATTCAGCTGGAACCCAATGAAATCGATTATCTCATGATGAAATTGAAATTAGAACGAGGCAGAAATTGTAACGAGCAGCTGAGAAGAAGTAATTATTTAATTGAAGTTGAATGCTGAAATTAACAGATTGAGAAAGGAACGAAAGCAAGGCAGGTTTCGAGAGCTGCCCCTCTCCTAATTGATTCAGTTTTCTCACACTTTCTGAATACCCTTCTAGATCCCTCTATCTACTATTTATTCACTACTAACAATGTGACCTCACTTAATTACATTTCAGCCCCTCATATTAACTATATTTCTTTCTAATTCCCATTATGCGCCTTTCTTGTGGCGCCTCTGATAAGTGAACCATATGGGAGGTTTATCACTCAGTTTGTATCTTAGTTAGGTAATTGATTTATTGGGCCTCCATTTTATTTAGGGCAATTGTTTGGTTTTCAATTTGGGCCTCCATTTTAGTGAAATTTGATTTGGTATTGGGCCTCTGTTTTGGGTCCTATCCTTTTTGTCATTTACTTTAGTTTTGGGCTCGGTTTTGGGCCCAATATTTGTAATTTGCTTTTAGCTTCAAAAAACAAAAAAAAAAAAGAAAAAAAAAAGAGTGAAAAAAAAACAAAAAAAAAAAAAGAGAAAAATTCTAACGTTTTCTTAGGTATATCTTGCCATACTTTGACGATCTTGTTGATTGACTCGTTTACTTCGACAAATTGGTTGATTGACTCGGCTACTTCAACGAACAAATGGAAGTTTCTATTTTATTTATCATTGGTTTATATTACTGTTTATTTTAAAATCGCATCGATTACTTTCTTTGTGCTGCTATTATTCTAATTTTACCTAAAGTTCTTGTGACCGAATCCATTGACTTGTTAAATTCCCACAATTTTACTTAACGTTTACGTTCTATTTTATTTATCATTGGTTTATATTACTGTTTATTTTAAAATCGCATCGATTACTTTCTTTGTGCTGCTATTATTCTAATTTTACCTAAAGTTCACGTGACCGAACCCCTTGACTTGTTAAATTCCCATAATTTTACCTAAGGTTCACGCGATCGAATCACTTGACTTGTTCAATTCCCATTTTACCCCTTATTTTATGTGATCCGATTTTTGACTAGTATTTGACCCCTGCTTTGCAATTTTACATGTATCAGCAATATTAGCTTGTCATATTTGAATTTACATGATTCCAAAGTTTAAAAAAAAAATGCTCAAGTTATTATTTTTCGTTGCTTGCACTTCTTGTTTATTGATCTCTCCATACACTTCATTTAGCTGGTAGTACATTGCATGCAGTTGCCTTGTCGCATCCAGTTCCCAAAACCTGACCATGGACCTATCCCAATTTGATGCCCTCACCAGACATTTAGCAAAACTTGCCACTAACCAACAACAGTTCCAAACTCAATTAGCAGCTGTCTAAACTGAGATGACTGCTACTCGTGAAGAGAGGAGAGATTTAGCTGCTAGGTTGTCCACTCTTAAGCACATCCCTCATTCGACCAATGTTGATAATTCTAAAGTGTCCTACAACAGACTATCGTTGTCGACAAAGTAATCAAAAGTATTTGCGACACGACCATAAGGATGGGGATTGGGTTCGTAAGCAAGAACGAGGTTATGACCTTCACAATACTCATTCTCTTCCACGTCATAAGGAGCGTTTCTTTTAAAACAATAAATTAGATTCTCCTACTTTTGATGGTTGCTTGGATTTTGAGGTTTTTACTCAATGGACTGCCCTTAAACAAGGGAATCGGTTAGTGACTGAGTATATTGATCAATTTGAGGAATTTCGAATGAAATGTCATGTAATTGAGGATGAGGTCCTGACTTTGAGTAGGTTTAGTCAAAGTTTACGAGATGATCTTAGGCGTGAGCTTTTCCTTAGGGGTGTCACTACTCTTGATCATGCTTACTCTTTAGCTCGAGATTTTGAGTTGATTATTGGTACTCCATATAAAACGCGTGGTGACAACTATACACCAATATCCTCAACGCCACTTTCTCTTAAGTCTATTAGGAGACCTTCCTCGTCAAATATTCCTCGTGTTCAAAAATAAGGGTTCAATTTCTGAAATTCCAAGGACTTCTTCTCACTTGCAGTGCTTCAGCTCTAAGGACTCTGGCTACATCTCTTCCAAATGTCCTAGCCGAACCTTAGTCATTGAAGAACAAAAAAATAATAGATGAGCTGTTAGACGATCAAGTCTATGTACCTAAACTTGAAGAATTTGATGACTTTGATGATAGTGCGAACACCTCCTTAGGTAGTAATCGGTTCCCGATACCTCTCAGTCAAGTGTTTCATGTTGTACCCTTATCCAACCCAAATGTGCTATTGTTTTGCGTAATCATGCCATTCTCAACGAAAATCTTTGGAATTGGGATTTGATCGTCCCCACAGTTCAAATTTTATATACAAATTTTGTGAATCGGCCAATAAGTATGAGTCCCTTTGAATTTACTCATGATTATGAGCCTATGAAGCCTTTAGGTCTTATTCCCATGTCCCCACATGCTAGTGTGTCAATGTCAACTGAGGCATTTGTACATCATCTTCATGATTTGCATATTGGGATCAATAAACGACTTGGAACAAGTAATGCATCATATCAACTTCAAGATGATTTGCATAAACGACTTTTTGAATTTAATATTGGAGATTATGTTATATTGCAAGCTCATAGTGCTGGTATTTTTAAAATTTTGAAGCATGTTGGTCCAAATGCACATATCATCGATCTTTTATCACAATTTGGCTACCACCCTACTTTAACTACTGAGGACTTCATTACTTACAAATACCGTTTCAATTCCTTTGATGATCCTTCTCTATTGAGCTTTGTGGACTCCCAACCTGTTTATGTTAATATTTCTACTTTCATACCATCTGTCACAGCACAAAAAGATACAATTGATGTTATTTTAGATAAACGGATTGTGTTGACCAATGATGGAGAGATTTGGTACTTCCTAGTTCGTTGGGTAGTTCCACCTGATGCAGACCGTACATGGAGTCCTATGGAGAAACTCCAACAAATCTGGATTACACTGCTGGAGTTTCGATATTTGGTTCTTATGAAAGATCGTCCCCCGTGGTAGAAGCTTATCCACTCGACATGGTCGAGTTTTCTCCTATCCCGGGAGAGTTGATGCGGACATCATCGAGACATCGAAATTTATTTTTATTATTATTATTGTTATAGGGGTTTGTCAATCGAGACTTAATTTTATGGTTATTGGACTTTATCATTTACATTTTCTGTTATTGGGCCTGTAGTAGTTGGGTTAGCCCAAGCCCGTTAAGTTTTTTTTACTATTTATTGGATTTTTCATTGTAATTTAGACAGTTGATGAATATGATGAATTAAAGATTGGCTTGCAGCCGTTTCTCCCCTCTTCCTCCCCGTCCCCTTTTCTTTACGGCTTCTTCTTCTCCCTTCTTCTTCTTCTTCTGCTTCTTCTTCCTCTGCTTATTTTCTTCTTCCTACGGTAATAATTCTTTCCCATCCTGCATCAAATTTGGTATGTTGGGGATTATGTTCTGTTGCAAGCTCGGAGTGCTGGTCCTTTTAAAATTGTAAGGCATGTTGGTCCAAATGCACATGTCATCGATCTTTTATCACAATTTGGCTACCACCGTACTTTAACTACTGAGGACTTTATTACTTACAAATACCGTTTCAATTCCTTTGATGATCCTTCTTTATTTAGCTTTGTGGATTCCCAACCTGTCTATGTTAATATTTCTACTTCCATACCATCTGT
>CAIGRT010228117.1:0-18342 GCA_903798405.1 Fraxinus platypoda | reverse complement strand
CAGAATTCACAGAGGCAACAAATATCAATGTAACGATGGAACCAGCAGAAGATATTGAATAATATAACTTGTACAATAAAAGTTACCAACATGATGGAGATTGAAAGTTTGGCATCAAGATTGTCAGGGTTAGTCCTCCATTTCAGTTTATTTGGGCCGGGCTGGAGAACGTGTTAAAGACAGAAACTTGCAGCAGATTAGACTTAGATTCATCAGTGTGGTGTAGAGTTCAGATTGTGGTAAGTTGCATCATATTTCTGGAAGTTCAAAATCTTTGTTTGAATGTCTGCCTCGTCCACCAGTAACAGTAGTAATATTTACTATGTAAGTGGCGTATGAGGAGTAGGAACCAAATATAGCTTGTTTCTCCTTCGAACAGTTAGCCCAAGTATCTCAGTCATGTCTAGATCTCCAGGCTTCAACCCATCGGGAAGTTTCCAATTAAAGTGGTAAAGTAGTTGAGCAAGAAGAAGCTCAACATTGGCTAAACCGAATGATATGCCCGGACATATCCTTCTTCCTCCCCCAAAAGGGACATATTCAAAATTTGTTCCTATGAATTCAATACCACTGTCTGCAAATCTCTCAGGTTTGAAACTCTCAGCATCATGCCAATATTCTGGATCCCTATTGATTGAGAAGGCATTCAAAATTACTTTGGTTTGAATAGGTATATTGTATCCATCAATTTCTTTATGCTCCCTGCATACTCTAGGAAGTAACAAGGGAAGAGGTGGATGGAGCCTTAGAGTTTCTTTGATCACCATCTTCAAATAGTTCAGTCCCTCCAAGTCATTTGTCTGTATTCTATCCTTCCCTTTAAGAATTTGTCTTAGTTCAGCTTGCGCTTTTGCCAACACTCTAGGGTGTCTCATCATTTCTGCCATAGCAAATTCTACTGTTGTTGCAGATGTACCTGTTCCAGCAGAAAAAATGTCCTGTATATAGAGTGGAGCAGCATTTTAAATCACAGCTGAATTGTTGTGGATCAATAAAAGAGTAGGAATCGACTTACAAGGATGATAGCTTTCATACTGTTGATTGTGATAGGAAGTTCGAGATCACCTGTTTCTTTAAGTCTTAAGAGAACATCGACTAGATCTTCCTCACTTGATTGACCATTAAACTTCACTTTATTTGCCAATCTATCTTTGTGCTCCTCGATGATGTTGTTTAAAATCTGATCAATTTTGTAATGCAGTTTCATCAATTTGGATTTCAATCCGCTAATGACTTGAAGGATTTTGATTGAAGGAAACAAGTCAGCAACATCAAAACCCCCAGCGGAGTCTGTTAACTCAATAATCAGTGGTATCAGTTCCTCATGATTCTTGAATCTCTTTCCAAAGGCTGATCTGCAAACAACATTGTTTGTGTATAAAAAGACCTTTTGAGTGAAGTCAATTGGTGAAAATAAAGACGATCTGATGGATTCAACAAGATCAAAGGCCTCCTCCTCTCGAATAGAACTAAATGATCGAACATTCTTGAGGCTCAGGAGTTCCAAGGTGCAGATTTTCCGCATCTGTCTCCAGTATACACCATAGGGAGCAAAAGCTATGTCTAAATAATTATATGTCATGATTTCAGGAGATAGAAGTTTTGGCCTCGACGCAAAGGCAAGATCATGTGTTTTCAGCACCTCTTTGGCAGCTCTAGGCGTTGATATGACGACTGCAGTAATTTCCCCAAGCTGTAAGTGCATAATAGGCCCATATTTTCCGGCCAAGTTTCTGAGGGCATGATGTGGTACTGAACCTGCTATTGCAAGCTGGAGCAAATTTCCAATTAGAGGCAGCTTCACTGGACCTGGTGGCAACTTTATTCTCCTAAATCTTTGAAAATTACTGAATGACTTCAGCAAAAGGAATATGAAGGTGAGGAAGACGAAGACAAGGGGAAAAGAGGGAAATTTGAGTTCCATTTTTGGAAGAAGACAGTTTGATCCTTGTATTCAGTTCTGGCTATTTGTAGCCAGCACTTGAGACCATTTTTGTGTTACATATTTGGACTCTTTTGTGAAGTAAAGATCCCCTAGATACAAAAATTTGTACCTAACAGATTGACAATGGCTCCTGAAATAAATTATTTCATTATTCACTGAAAATGTGGTCATTAGTTATTGCTTATACGAAATATAAGTTGACATGGATTTTAGATTATCTTGATTAATTATATGCTATTCATTAAATTAGGATTTCACGAATTTTAACCTTCGATTAGAGTAGGTGAAAATGCGGTCAGGAAAATATAGTTGACCTGGATTTGTGGTTAACTATTAATTTATATCAATTCTTTAAACCAGGATTGCAGTAGTTGTTAGATGATCCTTAATGGTGGCAATAATTAACAAAATTTGATGGAAAATAATACTATTGACTTTGTTATATACAGTATCTTAATATTGGTGTGCGTGTTGAAATCGTCAGATTTTTCTATCAAATTATGACGTACTTTATTAAAATTTTCCCCTCATTCTGGTAATCAGAAATCATGTCCTTTTCTGATAATTAACAAAATCAGACGGTGGGAATCAATTCAAGAATGTCAACCAAACTGGAAGAATAATATACTGGTTGAAGATTTCAAGAATAGGTACCAAGAATTTAGCTAGTGCATTTGCCCGAGTATGCGAATCTGTAACCCATGTTTAGGTTGTCAAGTGCTAGAATGTAGAAAGAAACAGCCATGATAGGACCTGTAATATCATTTCCAGGTTTGAGTAGTCTGTAATCTGTACAGCAGAAGAAAATATTGGGAACTTCTTGTATATTTCTTAATATCATTTACCGAATCCTCAAATTCTGCTAGAAATGACCAAATCATACTTGCTACTATATCAGATTTCTTTACATTCGACTAGCATTTTGAAGAAGACGTCGTAGAGCGCATCTCCTGGTCTATTTTCTTATCATAATTGTGTGACAACTTTGAGACAAGCAATGCTCTTGCTCTGTATCAAATTTTGCCTCTTGTATTTTCTGCCATATATGCTCATTGCATTGTTTAGGAATGACTTTTAGAAGTAGAATCATCTACTCTATAACCACAGTACATGGAATTGCATGGATCAAGATGAGCGCTCGGTTGAAGTATGGCATGTTTGGCGAGATATTTGACATGAATCAATAGGACTGAATAGTATAAAGAAATACTCCCGTCTAATACTATGCATCAAACATTTCATATGTACTCAAAAATCACCATAACATTCGACCTTCTCAGTAAAATCAATCCAAATCTTGCTTGTAAGCTAGTTGACTATTTAAAATGAAAATTTCCCAGAAATTGAGCAAAGTCTTTTTATAGTAGGTTAAAATGAGGTCAGGAAAATATAGTTGACCTGGATTTGAGGTTAACTTGATTAACTGAAATCAATTCTTTAAATCAGGATAGTAGTAGTTGTTAGGTGATCCTTCATGGTGGCAATAATTAATAAAATTCGATAAAAAATAATATTAGTGACTTTATATACAGTATCTTAAAGTTGATTTTACAGTGCATGTTGAAATCGTCAATTTTTTCTATCAAAATGTAACATACTTTGTATTCGATGGCTTACTGAGAGTTATTATCGTAAATTCTTTTCTTAAAAAATGTTTAAAAGGAGAAATGGAGGCCCATTCCATGCCTGCAGCGATATCTACTTCATGTAATAAGCCCCTATTTGGTGGCCATTTTTTTGGAAAAATATTGTTTTGAATAGTGAATATTTGGAGAAAGTGTGGTTAAAAAGTGGGTAAAAGTTTTGGGTTTACGTGTAGAATATTTTATTGTGTGAAAGAATGGAAGACAAACAAGGGCTAAATGTTGAAAATGAGATTCGATTTTATGGAACTTATGTACTGTCGTCTTCTTCTTTTTTCATCGAATAGCAGGCGTCTTTCATACATCATATGGGGATTGCAAAGTTTGGCGCAAGATTTTGAGGGTTAGTCCTCCAACTCCATGTTTTAACTGCTGAAATTTGAAGCATATGTGTAATTCAGCATCACATAGAATTGCGTTTTATTTAGTAACGTGGTGTTTTCCATCTTCTGGATAAAGGCAAAGGATAGGAACCAACTTAACAACAAGAGAAAACTAAGCTTTAATTCCATAAAATTCAATTCTGTGAAATCAAGAATTAAAAATCTCAACAGGCATAACATAAAGAAACTTGTAATGGAAAAGGCTTGGATCCATCGGTGTAGTTCAGAGTTCAGGTATTGATAAGGTGCATCGAATTTCTAGCAAGACAGTAACTTCGTCTGATACAATAGCTACCATTAACAGCAGTAACATTGACTAATCAAGTGAAATTTGAGGAGTAGGAACAAGATATAGCTTGTTTTTTCTCCTAACAGCAACGCCAAGTATCTCAGTCATGTCTAGATCCTCGGACTTTACGCCATTGGGAAGTTTCCATTCGAAGTGGTAAAGTAGTTGAGCAAGAAGAAACTCTACATTGGCTATTCCAAATGATATGCCTGGGCATATCCTTCTTCCTCCACCAAAAGGAAGATATTCAAAATGTGTTCCTGTGAATTCAATACCACTCTCTGCAAATCTCTCTGGCTTAAAACTCTCAGCATCCTTCCAATACTCGGGATCCCTATTGATTGCAAAGACATTCAAAATTACTTTGGTATTGACGGGTATATTGTATCCATCAATATCTCTACGCTCCGTGCATACTCTAGGAAGTAACAAGGGAAGAGGTGGATGGAGCCTTAGAGTTTCTTTGACCACCATCTTCAAATACCTCAGCCCCTCTAAGTCAGTTTCCCTTATGCTGTCCTTTCCTCTGAGAACTTGTCTAAGTTCAGCTCGAGCTTTTCCCAACACTTTAGGGTGTCTCATCATTTCTGACATAGCGAATTCCACTGTTGTTGCAGAAGTATCTGTTCCAGCAGAGAAAACGTCCTGTATACAGAGAGAAGCGACACTTTAGATCACAGCTGGATTGTTCTGGATCACAATAGAGTGGGAATTACCTTACCAGAATGATAGCTTTTACACTGTTAATTGTGATAGGAAATTCGAGATCATCTGTTTCTTTAAGTCTTAAGAGAACATCAACTAGATCTTCCTCCCCCGATTGACCACTGAACTTCTCTTTGTTTGCTAGTCTATCTTTATGCACCTCGATGATGTTGTTGAAGAATTGATCAATTTTCTCATGCAACTTCGTCAATTTTGATTTCAATCCGCTAATGTCTTGAAGGATTTTGATGGAAGGAAACAAGTCAGCCGCATCAAAACCTCCAGCAGAAGATGCAAACTCTTTGAGAAGTGGCAACAATTCCTCCTGGTTCTTACATCTCTTTCCGAATGCTGCTCTGCAGACTACATTATTTGCATACGTAAAGAACTTTTGAGTCAAGTCAACTGGCGAAAATAAAGATGACTGGATGGACTCAATGAGATCGAAGGCCTCCTCCTCGCGAATAGAGCTAAATGATCGAACATTCTTCAGGCTCAGGAGTTCCAAGGTGCAGATTTTCCGCATCTGTCTCCAGTACCCACCATAGGGAGCGAAAGCTATGTCTGAATAATTATACGTCATGATATCAGGAGATAGAAGTCTTGGCCTCGATGCAAAGGCAATGTCATGAGTTTTCAGCACCTCTTTAGCAGCCCTAGGTGCTGATATGATGACTGCAGAAATTTCACCAAGCTGCAAGTGCATAATAGGCCCATAATTTCGGGCCAAGTTTCTGAGGGCATGATGTGGTACTGAACCTGCTATTGCAAGGTGGTGCAAACTTCCAATTAGAGGCAGCTTCCATGGACCTGGTGGCAACTTTGTCCTCCTTAATCTTTTCAAATTACTGAATAATTTCAGCAAAGGGTAAATGAAGACGAGGGGGATGAAGATGATGAGAAAAGAGGGCAATGTGCATTCCATTTTGTACGGAGACATGATCCTTCATTTCAGTTTCGAGTATTTATAGCCGGTACTAGAGCTTCTAAAATGAAGTTTCTGTGTGTTTCTCAGTTGGACTTTTCCTTTAGTAGAGATTCCCATGTATAGTGTTTGAATCCTTCATTTCAGTAATACAAGTCTTTCAGGTATATTTTTCTATGTAACAGAAAATTATAAAAGGTTTCCCATTCCTGGTAGACCAAAAGTTTGTCCTTTGCTGATAACAAACAAAATCAGAAGGTGCCAAAATCAATTTGAGCATATCAACCAAACTGCAAGCATAATTGACTGGTTCAATTACACAATAGTTATAAACACAACATCTGGATTTATCTCCGTGTAATATCATGTTCTTAGTTGAATATGTCTGGAATAGCTTCGTGGGTACCGTTGTTTAATTAGTCAACGAATATTTCTTCATGGTCTTCATAAATTGGTGCGGTGGTTGAATTAGTCAACATCTATTTCTTAAACACCCATAGTAGGACATGTAACAAAATTTTGATGGCATGAGCGCTAGGGTGAGTACGGCATACGATGAGAGGATTGGACATAGTTCGATATGACTAAACAGTATAAAGAAAAATGTTAAAATTTTGTTCATTAGACTTTTTAGTTTTGTCTAGTATTACGCACCAAATGTGCTATGTGTACTCGAAAATCACAATAAAATACTGCAATAAGTGATAAAGGTAAATGTCATCCGATAAAATTATGTTGCTCGTAAAAGCATCTCCAATGACAAATAGCCTCTTTATTAGTCCAAACCTCTTTATTTTAGAGAGTCGGTCTCCTTTTGCAAGAGTCCAACAAACTCTCCAAATGTAGTCAAAGCCATTCTCTATATAATTTTTTGGATTATGCTATTTGTACTCACACATTTTTACAAAATGGTTTACTCACTCTCACAAAAAATGCGGGCCCCATGTGAATTCAAAAATGGTGGCTGTGTGGTCCCCACTCCTTTGTGTGTAGTGAGTAAACTATGTAGTAAATCATGTAGTACTTGTAGCATGGTCCTATGCCAGGGCATATATCCTTCTTCCTCCCATTGGAGTCATAATTTCTTAGACATGTCTAGATCTTCAGACTTCATCCCATTGGAAAGTTTCCATTTGAAGTGGTAAAGTAGTTGAGAAAGAAGAAACTCGACGTTGGCTAAACCGACTGATATGCCAGGGCATATCCTTCTTCCTCCCCCGAAAGGGAGATATTCAAAAGTTGTTCGTTGGAACTCAACACGTCCTAATTGTGCAAATCTCTCTAGTTTAAAACTCTCAGCAACATTCCAATCTTTCATTGTGATCGCCTCTTGTATTATGACACTCCCGAAATTATTAGAACATTTATCTGATTAAGATTAAGCCCATGTTTGGGGATTAAAATTTGAATTTTAATCAAAGTCAAAGTCTACAATTAATTTTAACCGCATATTACAGAGGTTTACAATTTTTCAATCACATATTTCATCAACTTTTATTAAAATCTACTAAAAATCTGATTTTAATTCCTACCAAATAAGAGCTAAAAATTTATGACTCAAGGTGCTACTCAAAATCACTCGGTCATTTCAAGCACCTAAACATGAATCATACTACTACATGTGCAACATGAGAGATTGCAGATACGATAATGCTGAAAATGAAAGGAAAGTGAGGAGAAAATTTAGTTTGTTGAAGGCCAACTAAAATGACAGATTCGCCATTGATTTAAATCAATAGCACTGCAGGGCCATTGAATTGATAAATCGAATGGCAGCACAACCATTGATAATTCAATGCATGCATGCATGGTTGAAAAAGCCATGCATGCATGCTACCTTTTATTGATACGCGAGCTTAGTGTGATCGTCTAGCCGCTCACGAGCCAACTTGTACGAGTCATCGAGTGGCTCGTATGGACGAATCACTGTTCGACACACGTCCGCAACTTGATAGTTGGCTCAAGCTCGCTAGTAGGGCGAATACTCTCCCACTTCAACCAGCTTGGTGCTCGCTAGTAAGGCGAGCCGATGAGTGACTCGCACCCACTTTCCATCTTTGAGACAGATGAAAGAGGGAAAAATAAATAAACTTTTAGATAAAAAATGAAATAATAATTAATACTTCGAAGTGGGGCTGAACAATAAAATTGTTAATTTGTAAAATCGAACCGCTTTTTTGAAATTGTCGGTTTGGATCCATGTAAATCCATCAACGTCTTGGTTTAGAACCGAGCCAAATCGCTTCGAAGTAGTTTGGTTTAGATTTTAATCTTTACAAGCTGCTTCAACCCGTCAAACCGTTTACATAATAATAATAATAAAAATAAATCTGAAAATTAATTAATTTAAATTTTATCCAACTTAATTAAATCTAAACTCATCCCAATTAAAAAGATACATCTATATTAGATATAATCCAATTAAACTCAATATCTAAATGGACAATTATTCATCTCAATTAATTAATTAAATCATACCCAAATATACATCGATCACCACGGTTGTGAAAGCAAAACCTTCAAATTGGGTGAAGTGTTGAACTACTGCCGTTGAACCATATTCATAGACCGTCAATTACAATTGAATGGACAATTAAATATAGATTTTAATTAAAACTCGCGCATTCTTTTTCCTTCTGCTAATAATTTTTTTTTAAAATCTCGACTAAATTTTCAAGTTAGTTTATTCAATTTTTTTTTTTATTTTTTTGGTAATTATTTGTTATATTTTATTGATAGTTGTGTTGTTTTATTCTAATTTATGTCAGGCTCCCTTAAATTCTTAGCATACAACATTTTTTTTTTTTTTCATTCGCGTTTTAGTTTTTTGAAAATTTGACAAATAAATCTTTCGACATGTTACTTTAGTAAAAATTGAATACAAATAAGTACAAGATTGTCCCTAAATTGCTAAAGTTGTATTAGCTATTCAAACATCTATAATGATTTTTGATTCTGCTTTACCTACTAGTGGTCGAATTCTTAATTTCTTTAGGAATTCGTTGAGTGCAAGCATGCTTAAGGCTATGATTTGTCCTAAAAATTGGTTGTATAGTAACAATGAACATATAGTAATTCGTTAATATTTGGATGAGATAAAAACATTTGATGATTCAGAAAAAGTTAAAGAAGGTATTATCGTATTTAATATTTCTATTCATTTTCTTTTATTAGTTGTTTTATATTATTTAATTATACTCAATAGATTCATTACTATATTCTTATCTTTACAAAGAGATAAATCATGTGTTACAATTGCAGATATTGTGTCAGTTAGTATCAACTAAGAAGTTAAAATGTTTCCATCATGTTGCATTACATGAATTAGAATTATAAAACTTCGATTTGTAAAATTTTTAATGATACTATTTATATTTTAACGTGAAATTTTAAATTAATATCTATGATTTACCTTATTCTATATATATATTGTTAAATCCTGGTTTTGAACCGAACCAAAACAGAAAAGTTGTTTGAATTGGTTTGGTTTAAAAATTGAAGTGGTTTGATTTAAAAAAAAAAAAAAAAAACTAAACCGTTTTAAATTATGTAGTTTGAAAATTTGTCGCAAATCATCCAAATCGAACCGTGCGCACCCTTAGTTTGAAGATTAACAAAATAGTTAGTAAAATAACAATATAAAATGGTATTTTTTTAAAAGAAAAATAATAATTTATTTAACTATTTATAGGGGAATAATTGTAAGTTTTTCAACAAAAGTTATTCTCGTTACACCCTAGCATGTAAATTTACGAAACAAGTTCATGTTTAGACGAAGTTTAAATTTTAATCATTTCCAACATGCACTAAAGTACCCCCGGCGTATATTGTAAATTTTCGTAAGAAAAAGGGAAAAGTAAAATAAATTTATTTTTTCTTTTTTCTTATCTCCTTCTCTTTTGTTTTTTTAGAGCTTTACCATGGTTTCCAACATGGACAGCGAAAATGCTGGATTAGAAAGTCAAAATCAGGGTTCTTCGCAACCCTCTCTTCTCTGGATTTTAGGGCTTTTAAATGAATTATAAACTTCTCCTTTAAGCACCAAACACTTTATTCCAACGTTTTCAGTTTTAATTACATATAATTCGGTGTAGTTACGTTGATTGCGTATACATAAGACAGGTGATTGCGCTTTACTTGAAAATTTAATGGGTCGTTCCCGTGGAAATTTCCGTGCTGAAGAAGATCCCAGTCAAAGGTTCAGCTTTAATTTTATATCTTCATTAGTTTCTTTGCATATACTGTCGATGCTTATACACATTATATGAACTGGGTTTTGTATTTGATGTTCAATAAGATGGTTTTGTGGTTCTATTAGAATTATGTTTTCTTTTTTTGTTATTATTTTGAGCTGTTTTCTTACATTTGCTGTAAATCTGTGATTTTTAGGGATAATATGATTTGGGTTTGTGTTTGTGTTTGATTAACTTTACCCCTTATTGCTGTTTTTTTTGTGATTTTTAGGGATAATATGATTTGTGTTTGTGTTTGTGTTTGATTATCTTTACCCCTTATTTCTGTTTTTTTACTAGGAACAGATTAAATATGTCCATTTTGCATTATTATTTGTGTGTAATGATTATCTTTTTATGTCTTGTTGTGAGTATGTTAAAATTGAATTTCCATTGAAAGGTCACATTTGTAACTATTGCCAAGATCACATCTTCCTTGCACAAAATTTTAATGAAAAGTCATGCTATCATTGGGCTAATCTGTTTTAATTTTTACACTTGCGTTAGAATGACAAAGAATGATTGTATTTTATTGTACTGAAGCTTCATGTAACTTTAGTTAACTATCTTTTCCATCACAATGCTTGTGTAATTTCAGATCAAGGAGAAAAAAGAATGCATCAAGTGGTGAAAATATAGAGTCTGTTACTGTAGGTAACTCGCTTTCTCTTCAAGGTGATATTAATATTAATGAGTGGGAAATCGCAGCTTATCTTAGATTCTGATGTCTCAAAACAGAGAGCAGCATACTATCACTATCTTGCATATTATTGATGAAGTTGATGACCTATGAATATTTGGATGTAACAATAAAAGATTTTTGTATTTTGGCCGTTAGACGGTGTGATTCGGTAGAGAACACCTTAGGTGCTGCCGGGCTTGTTTTACTGCATACTTTGCTTCTAACTTACTTCTTTGTCTCCTGTTTATGACATTGACTCTTGTTTAATAAGGTCAAGGTACCAGTGATGGGAAAAGGGCTCTATACCATTGCAACTATTGTAACAAAGACATCACAGGGAGAATTCGTATCAAGTGTGCTGTATGTTCTGATTTTGACTTATGCATAGAATGTTTCTCAGTTGGAGCCGAGGTTCATCCTCACAAAAGCAATCACCCGTACAGGGTTATGGTCAGTACTACCATCTGAAGATGGTACTTTTACAAAACTTAATGCAAAGAATCCACTACCCTAACTCCGAAGTTAATTTATCTTATCTCAGATGTTTCAGATAAATATGTTATACTGTTCGTCTCAACGAGAATATACTAGCAAAACATTCCATATTTTGATTTCACACAAATGTAAATTCTCTTAGCAATTATCTCTTTATAAGTGGGTTTGCACGAGATATTGTGATTCAGATTGTGCAGTTTTACGGTGGATTTCGGTTTCCTTTCAAATTTGCCAGAAAATGTTTGTTGTATATAGCATGAGGATAGAAGGGAATAATGTGCTTTTTGTCAGTCTTATCCCAAATATATTACCATATGGATCATGTGTTATTTCTTCTTTGTCCTATATTATGGGCCCGTTTGATTTTCATTATTGTAGAATGAGAATGAAAAATATAGTCGTTATTGGGCTTCACACAAGAGATAGAAATTCAAATTTGATGGCTTGATGTGATGGATAACGGTCATATTTTTCATTTTTATGGATGAAAAATGAGAAACAAACTGAGGCTATATTTTTCAGTTATTTTAAGTTTTCCAAGTCACACGAGTCTTCCATGCAAAATATTGCTGCAATGCTACCAAAGGGATGCATCGCCTCGTAGTTCTCATAATTTTGCTACTGTCATTGGAACAGGACATCTTATCATTTCCTCTCATCTGTCCGGATTGGAATGCTGATGAAGAAATGTTACTTTTGGAGGTGTTTTATAATCTCTTTTTTTAAGTTTTTGTCATCTCATTGATTACTAAAGTATTCTCATTTCTTTTTTGAAAGTGTTATCGCACTTGGCTTCTGTGTTCTGATTTGCTTTATTATATATCACATAAATAGGGAATTGAGATGTATGGCATGGGTAACTGGGCTGAAGTTGCTGAGCATGTTGGGACAAAGATAAAGGAATTGTGCATTGAACATTATAGGAATGCTTACCTAAACTCTCCTTACTTCCCTCTACCGGTATAGTTAATTGCAAAACTAAGTTATTTCTAAGATTTGATTTTCCTTTCTTGAAACTGACCCAAACACATTTCATTTCTCAGGATATGACACATGTTGTTGGCAAAAACAGAAAAGAACTGCTTGCTATGGCTAAAGGGCACCTTGAGGATAAAAAGGGTAACTTCTGTTGATAGTCCTCTTCATTATGCATCTCTCTCTCTCTCTCTCGAACATGGGACCTTTTTTTGTACACGTCTCTTAAATAACAATGCCTTAACAGAAAGTATGAGGGGTGAATTAACTAATTCTGTTGGGTAATATTTCTCGGTTGACTTCAATCGAGTGACTTCAGCTGGCCTGTTTTGTGGATCTGTGGATTGCATTTTATTGCTTAACACAAAATATTGTATGATTACGATGTTCAGTTGTGTACAATTTTAGCTATGCTATTGGTTTTAACTTATAGAAAGCTTTGTAATTTCGATTGTTTGTGAAGTGAAGAGAATGCGACCACTCTTAATGTAACACGTGATTCTTCGTCTAATTTTTCGTTACAATGATTTTGCTTCTTAAAGCGAAACTTTTTGAATGTAATAATTGAATATCAGAGATTCATAATTACTATTCCAAATTGATAGTAACATTGGCTATCTCTGCCTCTCTGATACTCTAAGTTGACAACTTTTGGCAATCAGCATTTTATACATAGTATAATATGCTTTATATAATATTTTTTGAAGTTATTGATTCGTACTTGGGATTTCTGTGCCAGGTGAACTTCCAGTGAAGGAGGAATCCCCATTTTCCCCCTCAAGAGTCAAGTATAATTGTTGTTTTGCATTATTTAGAAGTTGTATTTTTCTTTTGATGTGTTCTGATATTTTCTATATATACTGTCAGAATTGAAGATTCCTACAAAAATGGTCCTTCAGGTCGTTTGCCTTCTGCTTCAAATACAGGTAATTAGACTTTCATTTGATTAGTGACCATGTGCTCAAGTCTTACCAATATCAGTTGAATTGATGTTTATTATATGCATGCCTGGTTGACTTGTTGGATTAGGATCCATTTTGTTATTGATTGAGATCCACGACCTGGGTCCGAACTAAATATGAAGACCATAAAATAATTATTCATGGTTTCAGGTTATCTGACTCGATGAGTTTTGTACCCTCTTTTAGTCAAGATATTAAGAGCATGTTTGAACCCCATTTTTTGTTTAAAATACATTTTGGAATAGTATTTTAACGGATAATGTGTGGTTAAAAAATAAGGAAAAGTTTTGGGTTTGCGTATAATATTATTTTATTGAAAAATGTGTGGTTAAAAATAAAAGAGAGAAATTTATTTGGGGGATAATGGGGACCAAACAAGGGCTAAGCCCTAGTTTGATCCCCATTTTTTAAAAACTTATTTTTCTTTAAATTCAATTTCTACTACACATTCTTCCAATAAAATAATTTTACATGTAAATTCAAAACTTTTCCCTACTTTTTAACCACACATTCTTAAAAAAATCACTACTACAAAATACATTTTCTATAAAAATGGGGTAAAACACACCATTGTTATTGCATAAAGAGATTAGACCCATTGATAGTCCTTGACTTCTTCAACAACAGAGAGATTGTCATTTTATTAGTACAAATATTGCAGGAACTACGGACAGTAAAAAGGCATCCAACATGGTCCAGGTCAAGGAACAGCCTGATTCTCTAAAACTGGATGGTACCCTAACTCTTTCTTGTTTTATGCTGTCATTGAATTCTGATAGAGTTATAACTATCTGTTTAGTTGTCAATCATATACTTTCTAATTTCTTTCAGATCATCTATCAGGCCGGAGTTTTGGCAGTAAGAAACCTAAATCTGCTGAGGACGAGGGCCCTTCTTTGTTGGAGTTAAGTGGTTATAACCTGAAAAGACAAGAATTTGAAACTGAATATGATAATGATGCTGAGCAGTTGCTGGCTGATATGGAATTTAAGGAAACTGACACCCAAGAAGAGCGTGAGTTGAAATTACGTGTGCTCCGTATATATTCAAAGAGGTAACTTTCCATTATAGTCTAGATTTGTTACGACTGATAATTGTTTTAGGGACATTGAGTGAAGGAAGACATTCAATATTTTCCATGTACCCTTTTCTGATGCTCCATATCAGTGGGTAAAGATAAGAAGAAAAAGGAAAGATAAAAGAAATGTGTTATTGCTATAAACACACATACTTTGCAGAGCAAATTTATATGCGAGAATATGGTTAATGAGTAACCCATGATTAAATTTTGTTTTTCTGCTATTTTAGTTCATTATCATTTTTTTTTTTTTTGTTGATGTTATGTCTTTGAATTCACTGTTCCTCATATTGTTGTCAGACTCGATGAGAGGAAACGCAGGAAAGATTTCATTCTTGAAAGGAATTTGCTCTATCCTAGTCCATTTGAGGAGCAATTATCTCAAGAAGAAAAGGATTTATGTCGACGATATGATGTCTTCATGCGTTTTCATTCCAAGGAGGAGCATGAAGAATTACTTAAAACTGTTGTATCAGAACATAGGATCCTAAAGAGAATCCTTGAACTTAAGGTAGCAATAACCTTTAATTTTGATTCACCGAAAGAAAATAAATCTTAGGAACTGCAATGTTTTTTTTACTTGTTTTTATCCTCGACAACGAAACAGAGGTTAAGTGGGGATTTTTTCTTTTGGTTTAGTGTAGGACTGTCCCTTTGTTCGCAAGTAATATATTTTCTGAATCAAACAATCAATTTGTTGTTGGTGCAACAGCCAACAAGCATTTCACACCTGCATAGTTTGTCAAAACCATCTCATTTATGGGCAGGATCATAAAGAATCCCTTAGTTGTTTATTAAGCCCATACCCTACCCTCTGCCTGATTAGAAACAAGGATATCAATAAATATTCTTATCTATAGTATTTTGTTAATATTATACCTGGCTTTTCCTTTGGTGCTCACACCGAGTTGTGATCAGTAATTCCCAATTACCAAGCAACAATAGCCTGAAGTGGAGGTTGGTAAAGGAACTATGAATTTATCATCTGAATATGTGACAAATTCTTTATTTGGATCAGGGAAAAACTAAAATCAATTTTTAGTTGACTTTCAAAATTGGATATGCAGGAAGCACGAGCGGCTGGATGCCGTTCCTCTGGTGAAGCTGATAGATATCTTGAACAGAAAAGGAGAAGGGAAGCTGAAGATAGTGGTCACAGAAAGGAATGTTCTCAGGCTGGTCCAAGCAGTCAGGAAAGTCTCAATGTGCCAGTTTCATCGGATTCACTTAATACGTACTCAAATACGACATCTGCAGGCCACGCTAATTCGTCGTCACTCGCTGATTTGGATTTTGTCCCATTATCTGGAGCAGATTTACTTTCTGAATCTGTAAGTATGCAGTTCTTGTTTCTTGCAAAGCAAAAGCAGTTTGGCATTGGGCTCTGCTTTGTTTATTTTAACCATAGAAAACGAAGCACTACAGTGAAAGTCTGATGTAGTCTCTAGATGTTGGCAATCCATTCATTAGTTGAAAATAAGTCGTCAAACGTAATTCATACACAAGCCACCTTAATTCTCAGATTCGGTAAACAAAGACTATTCATGGTATCTATCTGATTATTATTTTCTGGTTTTACTGCCTTATCTTGGCAGGAGAAACAACTGTGCCGTGAGATCAGGTTACCGGCCCCTCATTATCTCAGAATGCTGGAGTTCATGACAATACAAATGATGAGCGGCAATATTAATCAGAAATCCGATGCCTATTCCTTCTTCCAAATTGAGCCTACAAAAATAGATAGAGTTTATGATATGCTTTTGAAGAAGGGAATGGTTCAACAGTAAGACCTCTTGTCAACTCCAAATGTATTATCCATTTCAAATTTTGGTGACATCCATTTGGCCTCCTTTACATGTCTTATTAACCAGCTGAAAAATCAAGTTTATATTATAATTCTTGATGGGGTGGTGCAGATTGGATTTCTTTTCTACCCCAATACATGAGACGCTAAGAATCATATTTAGAGCTTCTGTATCAGGATGTATTGTTAATATGATTTACCTTCATGAATTGCGACCCTGTGATAATAGCCGATTTGATATGCTGCGAGTAAAACCATTCTTGGCCAATGTTTAACGAAGTTTTATTTTGATCATTCGATATATTGATCAACTAGGCTGTGATATACATAATCGCCAACCCTTCAGGGAGACGACGACTGTGTGGTGATGGAGTGGCCCGTTGATGAATTTAAGATAAAAAATAGCTTTCAAAATTGAACTCCATCAAGAAGTGCTACAATCATTATTCTATGCCTTGTGGCAGAGGCAGTTTTGGAAATTTTGCCATGTCAAAAAATCTGAGTTCCTTGCAGTTTGTGTTATTTTCCTTGGTAAAAAAACTATGAATCGTGTATTTCAAGCAAATTCCTGAACTGCACGAAATGTAAGAGGCAACAGTTGAAGATAATGAAGCATCCATGAAATCCTTTGCACTAGAGAATGTTGCTTGCAGAAGAAGAGAAGCAACAAGAAATAATATCTTTCCATGAAGAAACTGGAGGAATAAATAATGGAGCTTGGATCCTGAAAGTGAACCAGAAGAAGAAGAAGATGAAGTTGAAGATAGTACAACTCTAGACAATGGTTCACTGATGGATGGAGGAAATTATGTAACGTAAACACAGATGAACTGAACAAGAGTTCGAAGAATTTATAAAGAAGATGAAGGAAGAAATCAGAATTGAATCCCAACAATTTGTAGTGTGTAATTAACCTATTCTTCAAAGCAAAACAATAAACTTCACGAGTTCAAGGGGCTCCTTTTTGGACAAACATCAATAAACTCTCCTCTTCTCTCCTGTATAAAATACAGCCCCTATACTTGGTTTTCCTTGTGTTTATTTAAGCAGAAATTATCAGTGTCCCCCCTTTTTCATTATTATCGTCTCTATCTAGTTAAAATAGTGCCACATGTAATGGAAACACTGAGAGGGTCCCAAGTTTGGAAGTTCAAACTTTATGAATCCTATGAATGCTCACCAGTAACTTCATTTACAGATAAGCAGGAGAAAGCTCAGCCACAAGCCAGCAAACTGGAAGTTTCCATCTGAAAGTGAAGAAAAAACAGTTATAAAGTCATACTCTGCACAGTAATTTTCCACTGTTCAGCATCACAGAATTGTGAACTTTTTTTCTGCAGGAGAACATGAGATTTTGGTTGTCCAAATGATGAATTGGAGCATCAGACTATTGGACCGAACAATCCAACTTCAAGCCCGTAATCTTGACCAACTCGAACAAATATTAAGGACCAATTAAACTATTCAATCAAAGAAATTGAACATCAGGAATATCCTTCGTCACAGAGACACAATTTTTTCTTCGATATAGTCACAAAATGGACATAACAGCAATTGCAAGTAATATTAGAGCCAAAAAGAGATCTACATCTCTACCAAGGGTGTCCACCATTACTAAAAGCTCAATGCAGACGGGGGACGAAAAGCAAACTCCAGGTGCTGCCGGAGAATTAAAGGCAGTTAATAGCTTAAACAAGAAATACCCTTCTGGAGAAAGTTTCTTGAACTTGAAAAAGAGTTGTGGGCTTCTCAAAATGAGATCATGGATTGCAATAAAAAGGAGATTGCAATAAAAAGGAGAATGCAGAAACAAGCGAAAACGTTAAGTTCAGTATTGAAAAGTTTAACAGTGATGAACTCAGAGACTCGGGGAACATTAAAAGTATGGACAGTACTAAAAGGATTGTGATGATATAGTCTCGGGATTTTTGTACGACAGGCTTCAGAAAGAGATCATATATTTCAGGAATTTTTGTGAATCGAAAGACAGTACTTTAAATGAAGAAATCAAGGTAAAGTCCCTAATTGTCCCCATGTTTGAGTTTGTTCCATTAATATGCATGTAGTGTTCTAACGCTATGTTGATTTCAGATTCGTATGAAGAAGACTGAAACGCTAACAAGAGAACTAGAAGTAGAGTCGAACAAAATAAAGAGAGCAACAATCAGTGGCCGATCCAGAATTTTTAGTGAGCACGGGCGGTCGTTGACCGTCAGTCGTAATA
>CAIGRT010228074.1:0-10699 GCA_903798405.1 Fraxinus platypoda | reverse complement strand
CAATTTGCTAATTTGTTTTAAAAAAATAAAATAATTTAATTAATTTAATATAAAAAATAAAAAAATTTATTTAGTTTCGGTTCTTCGGTTCTTGGTCTAGAACCAAGACCCGACCCAAACCCATTGGTTCTCGATTCGGGTACCCGTTCGGGTATTTAATTTATGAAGAACCGCTCGGTTCGATCCGGTTCGGTTTGGGTTCTGTTCGGTCCGGTTGGTTCGGGACTTTTGGACACCCCTACTTGTAACAATTTTCGTTCAGTAAATCCGTTAGAAAAATTAAAATTACATAAACTCATTTTTCTCTTAATTTCAAAGAATGAAAATAGGAAATTCGGAATCCATCGTCATATAATGAAAGATTGATATTAAGAATTCGACTAAAAAAAATTAAAAAAGTTAGAATGATTAAAGATTGATAAACCTTGGTGCTATATGATATTAAAGAAGTGAGGTAGTTTCAACTGAGATGACAGCCGCAGTGTGAGGGTTCGATTCCTATCTCTTATAAAGTATGAAATTTGGCTCTTTGTGGGCACCAGTATTACAACTCTTGTACCATGACCTGCTGAAGCATATTCCACAATTTACCTCCTCCACAATGTTTTGAGGGCGGGGCGGGCTCAACCCTTAGAGAAGTGACTCAATTGTCCCCTTTTATTATCTTTTCGACCCTGAAGTTTTATAGAATTTACGAGAATTCCCCAAAACTCAAATTCTTAAGCCCTATTCTTAAATCCCACCTGCTTCTACCGGCGAAACGGAGGCACCGCCGCCCAAGAATAAGCATATACAGAGAAAGAGATGGCGCAATCAGAATTCGAAATTGATTTGGGAAATCTCATGGCTTTCGATCTGCATCGTCAATTTCCTTCTACTTTCTCTTCCAGGTTTTTCTTTTTGAGCTTAATAATGATTGCAGGCAGATTATTTTGATTTTTGTTCTTAGATACCGTTTGGTTAAAGTCTTTTTAGGTTTTTGATACATTGAGAGCTGAATTCTTTATTCTAAGTTTGTAGTTTATTTGGATTTTACATATTCAGATTTTGTTGCAACTAGGGAGGAGCTAGTAAAGGAGGCTATTGAACAGGGAACCAAATTGGTACAAGCAGTTGCTGATGCCCTGTTTAATAAACCGTCAACTGAAGAACTAGATGGTCCCATTGTCAAGTTGCCTGCGCCTACAACAAAATTGCCGAGAGAGAAGCCTGTATGATTTTCATTCTCATTAATTTTTAGAATTGCGAAAAGAAACCAAAAGTGGAAGAAGAGTAAATGAAAAAGTAGAGCAAAAGATTTCTGTATATCATTCGGAAATATGCATTGCGTGCCTTTTTTTTTTTTACTTTTGGTTTTGGTGAATACTAAATACCATAGATTATCCAGAGAAGGGAATGAACTGACTTCATACCTGCCTTTGTTATCTATTAATTTGGAAATAGTCCAAGACTTATGGAGTGGTGTGCATTTATCATGTAGATTGGTAGCAAAAAGACAGCTGCTGGGATTTCATTTTTAAAACTTCTGTAATTTTTTTAGTTAGAGATGAAGTAATGCTATTGCTTAGGTAAAGTCTTAAAGATGTCTAATGTCACCTAAATGTGTACGGTTACTGTCAATGACAAGAAATTGCAATGCACCGTGCTCAATAGACATAGCATGGAATAAGTGTGTAGCAGGTGTAAGGTAAGGAGGTTAAGCAACTAGAAACCCAAGGAAGCAACAGATGCACAATGGAAGAAACTGCAGTAGGCTTTGACCTGTTAAAAGGCATTATTGAAAAGTTAAGTTAATTGATCAATTATGTTTGAATTTAGCAGCAATGAAGATTTTTATGGGGATGCACGATCATATAAAAATATAAAAAATAAGAAATGAGGATATATGATAACAAGGGAAGGTGGCACTAATTTGAGGATAAATTAAAAAAAGATGACTTGAATGGTTTGTGCATGTTTTGTGAGGACGTAAATAAGCTTCCATTTACAGTAGCGATCTGAGCAGAACATATTTAAAGATGGAGAGGTAGATCAATATTCTCATGACCTCATGTTGTTGTAAAAGGCATGACTTCACTGGAACTTACAATGGATGCAAGGTTGAATTGAATGAAATGCAGAAAAAAGATTTTTATATAGAACTCTTATGATACTGGCAATAGTACTTAATATTAAATTTTGTCTACATGGGAGAATTCTAACACGAATAGGATGTCTAAGATTAGATATAGCAGGGTGAATATTAAATCATGAAATTTGGATTTCGTACTTGTATGTAATGCTTGATCCCCTTCTGAATTGCTGCCGCGTGCCATGTATCCTAAATTTAAGAACATTGACCAATAGAGAGCTCAGTGATTGCCTGAATGAATTCGTGCCAAAGGAAATCATAAATGAGCACTATGTGATGTAGAACTGATGGGACAAAAAGCTTGAGTAATTATTTCTATTTCAATAAAGGGATTATGATTAAGTTATTCTGGCTGATGATCAGATGATTTAAGATTTTTTATTATTATTAGTATATAATTATGAGTTTGAAATTTTCTTGTCCTTGTGGTTTTCAGCTTCCCAAACCTAGACCTCCAACAAAATGGGAATTGTTTGCTCACAAGAAAGGTTTGTTTATCATAAATCAAACTGCTTCTTTGGGTTATTTATCTTATGCGTAAAAAGTGTTTTTTTTTCCTTGGTTATGATTCAAGGCAATGCTTCCAAGGCTTGGCGTGTCATTTTGATTTTGTGATCATATCAGTTTGAAATATCATGTAGGTATTGATAAACGCAAGAAAGACAAACTTGCATTTGATGAGCAAACCGGTACTTGGAAGCGACGTCATGGCTATGACCGTGTAAATGATGACAAGGATATACCAATAATCGAGGCCAAGATGACAGATGGTAAATAATTTATAGTTCTTTGCACTGTTTTTTCCCACTCCAACAATGTTTGTCGAATGTTGTTGCGATGACCCAACTTGTTCAGTGATAATTAATTTTTTACTATTCGAAAAAAATTATTGCTAACGTCCTATATTGATAGCAGATATACAAAGGAAACTTGTTATCTATCACATATCAAGCCTCTGTTTGGAAACAATTTGTAAATAGATAGAAATGAGTGGTGGATAGTAATTATGGGTCTGTTGGAATGTGTGGTTAAAAATGAAGATTGACAAATTTATAAATGATTTACAAATTTTCCAAATGGGAGTTAAATAATGTATTTCATAAAATTTTAACCCTAAACCAGATGATTTTCAGCACGCTCAACTTTAGGCATACAGTGAAATTTATGTATGCACCCTTGCTCCAGATGGTGATATTACTGCTCCTTTTTTATGATATTGGAAACTGTTGTGGAATACTAGTTCAATATTACTCTTCAATTCTGTAATAATCACTGGTTTACATTTCCAGAACCAGGAACGGATCCTTTTGCTGAGAGACGAAAAGAGAAGAAGAGCAGAGTTGAGAAGCAAGAGAAAAATAGGTTGCTGAACTTGAAACAAGCAGCAAAAGTTGGTGCCTTGCCAAGGTTTAATCCCCGGCCTTCTCAAATATACTTTTCTGTTTAATTGTCATTTAGTTTTTGAATTGAATTTGGAAGTGTGTAAATTAATCTGCCATTGGAAATTGATAGCACATCTGATTCTTTATCAACTAATGATGTAATCTAGAACCCAACTCCGACAGTATTCATGTGTAATAGTTCATTGCCCGCATTCAATGTACTGGTTATACCTCATAGAAAATGCATTTTGTGCTTGCCAGCTAGTTTAATCATTGTTTCTGATTTGCAGCCATGTTCAGCTTGCTGCCACAGCCTTACCAATAACAGGAACCCAAGCAAGGCCTCAGAAAGTTGGCAAGACTGAATTACAAAATGTTGCCGGAATGGCATCGACCGCAACAGCCAGTGGTGGAAAATTTGACAAGAAATTGCCTGGAGAAAAGCCTCCAAAGCATGAAAAGAAATACCGAAAGGTTTGTGCAATCCATTAAGTTCTTGTCCTTGTAATTATTCTAATAGTATGAAAAAAGGTCTGAATACATTTGCTACATATCTGCATTCAGTTCTTGCCT
This sequence comes from Fraxinus platypoda, assembly GCA_903798405.1. Classification (NCBI taxonomy): domain Eukaryota; kingdom Viridiplantae; phylum Streptophyta; class Magnoliopsida; order Lamiales; family Oleaceae; genus Fraxinus; species Fraxinus platypoda. The sequence goes on along the minus strand of CAIGRT010228074.1, from coordinate 6,613 downwards.
GCTGTTGAAGGATCTGGAATGGGTGCGTTAGAAAAGCAACAAACAGAAAAGGTTCTGAACAAGTTGATCTCCAAAAATTCTCACGACGTACTCAATGTTGAAAAGGTGAATTCTTTTTACGAACATTATAGATTTTCCATGTTTTTTCACCTTCTGTGTTGTCACTTCGAATTGGGCTTGTTTGGGATGTAGGCTGTGAACATGTACAATGTGAAGAAGGAAAAGAAACGAAGAAACAATGAAGGGAAGCCATCAACCCGAAGCAAGTTGAAGCCAAACAAGAAATCTCTCAAGAAAACATCAAAAAGGGTGTCTTCTAGTAAAGGGAAGTAAAAAAGCAATTTTGCTAGATACTGGAATTCTTTTCATTAAGCTTTTTTTCTATTTTGCTTCATATTCGGGCTAAGAATATCACGTGCCTTTTTTGTATGAATTCAATCAGTATTGTGATACAAAATGGTGAGATTTGAACTTTGCATGAGTTGTTCCATTTTTGGTATATATTGGGTAGGGATTTCTTGCCCGGGAATTTTTATTTATTATTATTTTTTTTCATTTTTACTTTATTTTTTTGTGGGATGTGGAGGTGGAGGGGCTTGCCCTTACTATTTGACCTTACTCTAAAATAAAATAAAAATAAAGGAAATTGAGATATTTCAATCTTGCCCGTCCCTGTGAATTCCTAGATTTTGAGTGGTCCAAATTCTTGAGGGAGCAAAAAAAAAAATATCAATTTTATCCATAATCTATGGCAGTAAATTGAGGAGGAGCTAATCCAAAAATTCTTTTACAAATTCAAAAATAAGAAATGAAAATATGAAAGGTTATCCAATAACTTAAATTTCCAATCACATGATATAAGTACAATAGCATATAAATAAAATTCTTTAAATTCTATTTGCGATGATAACTAAAGTTTCATCGAGTGTCTATAATTTAATTATCGGGTATTCGCATTTATTTGATTTCAATTGTATAATTTCATTTAATATAATTTTGATCCGGTAACTATACTTTAATTAGACTTCAATTAAGGTAATTTTGTTGATTTTACGTACGAAAATTGATAACGTGACGACAAATAAATAATAGTCATTGCATGTAATTGTCAGTTGTTGACGTAAATAATTACAAATTAAATAAAATAAATAATAATCATAATTTATTTATTATTGCGTCATTGATTTTCGTCAATTTTGATAACATAATTGGATGGAGTTATTCAAATGAAATCAAATTAAGGTGTAGTTCTTCGATTGAATAAAATTGAAATACAAAATTACCTTAATGATCAGAAGAAAATTTTGGATTTTTCTATCACTTCCATAAAGAAAAAAAAAAGTTGGTAAGAAATTAACAAAGCAATGAGTGTGATTGACCCCACCCCATTTCATCAATAAAAATATAGGTTAAGTAAAAATTGCACTATGGTCATCAACCTATTGTCTTTTTAGTGAATTAATATAAATCCTTGATCTTATTTCTTCTAGTATGGAATGAGTCAATTATTCAATTTGGTATCTTATTGAACAAAAATTGTGATATTGATCCTCCATTGATCAAGAATTTCGATTATGATCATCTAATAAGAAGGATTTCCATTTTTTTTTTTCAAATGAATAATTTGAAGACACGTTGATAGCTTCTACCATTGTCCTGACTCGTTGGAAAGCTAGATTTGCCTCAGTTATATTGATTTTTTTATTAAATCGCCGTGAGATAATTTACCGAAGATGTGGACATGATCGCCATTGTAGAAGATTGCACAATTATAATGAAAAATTAAATACTAAATCGTTATCGAAGAAATAATTAGACCAATATTGCAACTTTCTATAGGTAAAAATAAGTAGGTTTTTGCTTTGATTTGGTAGAAACTTGGGTAGTTGTTGAAGTTGATTCCATATGTGGTAGTTGAAAATCTAGACTGCTTGTTTGTACAATAATTGGTGTCTCAAAAGCAAATTCTTTTGTAAGATTTATATCTAAAAGCATATTCGAGAGTTGCTCGTAATTAGTTTAAATTATAAATAGATATAAATGAGTGATGAATATGTGAAAAATTATAAAGTAAGTGAATAAAAAGTGATTTGATTAATTATAAATTTATAGATAATTTCTTAATGGTAACCAAACAAGGGATTGGGGTGGTTAGTGGAGGAGGCTGGAGGCCCTTATAATATAATATAAACGCAAGTGTAAATAAACAATTAAGTATCAATTAGCACTAATCCAAAGCAAACTTTTTCTGAAGATTTCTCATTCCCCGGGGGACGCTACTTTCAAAGGCAAGCGCAACAGTACAAGATTCTATAAACAAAGTTTTGCCCTCTCCGCCCACCCCTTCCTTCTCTAGTGAGCTCTGCTTCGTTTTACGTTGAAGGGAGAAGGGAAGGGACGAAGAGTGCAGAGAAAAGAAGGAAAAGGGGCATTTTTCTGGTAATTTCCACCCATTTTTGTAGTTTCCCTTGTAAAAATCAGAATATTCGTATTCATATACCCTTATTGTTATACTTGAGTATTGAACGTTGTTTTGTGTTATTGGTGAAGGAAAAATTTAAATTTTGAGCCCACTTAGTTCATACCTAAGTTTGGGAAACATCCGTTTTCGAGTAATCCGTTTCTTATATTTGTGGGATATAAAAGAGGGCTCTGGTGGTTTTGTATAGTGCAAAACTTTTTGGAGATAATTCTTTTTGCTTTGATCTTTGAACATATGGGTAGAAGAATGGCACAAGGCGTGAAAAATGAAGGGTTGTTGTTGAATTCTGGAATTGGGTTCTTGTGGTGTCCCCAAGATGAGAATTATCACATTGGGGGGTTGTTTGCAAGTGTGGGGCAAATGGGGATGGGATTTGGGATGTCCCCAAATTCTACTGACAATGCCTTAAAGCTTCCGATTTCGTTTGGGAAGCACGGGTTGCCAGAACCTGGTTTGTCTATGGGTGGATTGGTGGAATCAGTGCAGGGTGAAGCTTTGAAAGTTGGAGAGGAAGGGGTGCTGACTACGAAAAATAAGAAAAAAAGTGGTCTTAATTTAAAAGTTAAGATTGGGAATCCATCGTTGAGGAGATTGATAAGCGGAGGGATTGCAGGTGCAGTGTCACGTACTGCAGTGGCTCCATTGGAGACAGTAAGGACTCATTTGATGGTAGGTAGTTGTGGCCATTCAACGACTGAAGTATTCCAGAATATATTGAAGCATGAAGGATGGCAGGGCTTATTCAGGGGTAATCTCGTGAATGTTATTCGGGTTGCACCAAGCAAGGCAATAGAGGTATAAGATAGTATTTTGTTTATAATTCATTGGTATGTTCTCACTGAATTATCACTAAATTTTATGTCTAATTGATTGCATCGTTAGTTACATATTCTTTAGCTTGTATACCCTCATATCTCGTTGGCTTGTATTATTTGTTTTACTTGTTGATTCCAATTGATTGCTGATGATTATTAGCCCGACAGTGTAGTTCAAGCTACTGCATTTAGTTGAACATGCTACTGATGAACTTCTTGTAACCTATATAGCTTGTTTGGTACAGTGCATTATCTAGTACTACACAATATTAAAAAAGAAGTGTCATATCTTATCAAATACAGTGTACCAAACATGCCCCTATGATATGCAAGTCAATGTGGCGATCCTCGTGTTTTTTGGATACATATGTTAATCAAAACAATTTTACATACTCAAATTATCAAGTCTTCCCAATACGGGAGCGCCATTTTGTAATCGGTTTGTGCAAATTGGGATAGTATTGAATATAATCGTATACTAAACATGATGTTAGAAATTGGGTGCTTGTTCTAAGTCGTGATAAAGAGTTCGCGTGAGTTAAATTTTCTTAAAAAGTTCCTTTTAGATAATGTAGGGCCATCAGTATATACTAATGGCATTTTAGCTACTTTTGTCCTGAACTTTTTCCTTGCTGCTAAAAAAAAATATGTTTGTCTGGGAACCATTAACTTGATTTTGAAGGTTCACTTGTTAATTAATGACTAAAACAATTTTAAGGCACATTGATGAGCTCCTTGCGGATTTGTTCAACTTTAAGTTGAGTAGGATAAAACAGTCATAGACACGTAGGGAAACAAAAATGGATTGTTGTTAAAAAGAGACAGGCACCCTTTACATCCTGTCCTGATGATTTTAACTAATAAATCTGTTTGTATTATTGATAAATTGGCACTTTTGTATGAAATACGTGCAGTTATTTGCTTATGACACAGTTAAGAAGCAGCTGACGCCAAAACCCGGAGAGCATCCCAAACTATGTATACCTGCTTCTCCAATTGCAGGTGCTGTTGCAGGAATTAGTTCTACCTTATTCACTTACCCACTCGAGCTGCTCAAAACTCGACTCACTGTGCAGGTATAAAAAAGTCCGTCAGCCCATCCTTTTTTGAGTAATTCCTTGTCATATTTTTTTGCGTTTACTGCCCTTTTCATCTGCAGAGGGGCGTTTACAAAAATCTTGTAGATGCATTCCTGAAAATTGTAAGGGAAGAGGGACCTGCAGAACTATATAGAGGCCTCACTCCAAGTTTAATAGGAGTAATTCCATATGCTGCCACAAATTATTATGCCTACGATACATTAAGAAAGTCTTATAAGAAAGTTTTCAATAAGGAGGAAATCGGAAATATTGCTACCCTTTTAATTGGATCTGCAGCTGGTGCAATTTCAAGCAGTGCAACGTTCCCTCTTGAGGTGGCTCGAAAACATATGCAAGCCGGCGCTCTCAATGGGAGACAATACAGAAACATGCTTCATGCCCTTATAAGTATACTTGAACACGAAGGGGTCTCGGGTTTATACCGGGGCGTGGGCCCAAGCTGCATGAAATTAGTCCCTGCTGCTGGAATTTCTTTCATGTGTTATGAGGCGTGCAAGAGAATACTGGTTGAAAAGGAAGATTCATGAAAAAGCAGACAGGCCAGGGAAAAGGCCTCGACCTTGAGGACTTCCAGTTCTTGTTCTCTCATTGCCGAAGGTGCTTAACATCCTTTCATCTTGTTTTCTTATTTCTTATGGAGGAATCCTATTCTTGAGAGAGAGATAGTACTTGTGTTTTGGCGTTACTGGTTGGTTTTGTTTAAGAATTTTTTATTTTTCTTCTTTTTCAAACTGCCATACGGTTCTTCTAGGTACTCGCAAAATAATTCTGGTTTCAGTGGATACTAAAAATGTGATTTGCAAAATCTATTGCTTTTGCCCTTTTGGAAACTGTGGTAAGAAGTATTAGAAAAACCACTAATTTATGCAATGCATTGCTATTGTTGATATTAGTTATTAGTTTCTATTGTTTTCTTTTCCAGCACTACATGCATCTTCTGTGTTACTTTACTTTTCTCTCAATGAGCAACTTACCTGTAACTTTGATCACTTCACTTAGAAGTAAACTTACTTTGTGATCATCGGATTGCGTTCATCTCCAATCAGTCGTGGTCGGGCTCTTGAAACAGTCACTATCAGCATTCAGCACCCTAAAGAACTGCAAATCTCGAAGGTGAGAAATCATATGACATCGTTAGCCTCTCGAGCCATGTTGGAACTCGACTGTGGTAAAAAGTAGATGAAAAATTCTCAAACTTTTTGCAATTTGATCTTTAATTTCTTGTGGAGATGAGGAAATGACAAAACTCAGAATAAGTTTGGGAGATTCATGTACTCATATAATGGAAGTGCATGGGGAATACAGAAAAGCATATTCCACATACCCAATTATATCATCACTCAATGCCAAAAGACTTGTTTTATCAGCAATACTTTGCCCTTGTTTTGTATATTTGAATAAATGCTCTGAAAATTTAAAAATTAAATTAAACAATTTTGACGGTGTTGATTGTTTTACTATCACATCAATGACAATTATCAACTTTTCCTCCTGCAATTATGCCTTAATTTCCAGATCGAATTATAATCCAAAAACATGTGAAAAGGGGTATTGGGGTTATGGATCAACCTGGTCTGGGCCAAAAATTAATCCATAGCCCGTGCTTGGCCTGAACAGCCCAATAAACCGGGCTGATGAAGACCCATTTCAAGGCCAAACCCGGACCTCCAGTTTTGACACCACTTGATCCATAGAAGATACGCAGGTGATCAATAAGAGGAAAGGCCACTTTTTAAACTCTGTTCTTCACCATCTCCACCTCCACCTCCGTCATCACCAGCCGCCATGAATTCGGCAAATTTTTCAGTTTTCCGTATAACGATTTCAACCTAAAAAACAAAACACATTTCATGAGGGGAAGTAGAGCATTTCGGCCTATGAAGCATAGACATTTACATGGCTACACAGTTAACAATTACCATTAGAAATGGCGGGATGATGGGGACCACGTGGTGGTAAGGATGGGGAATGAACACTGAGAGTTAAGATCTGTTGTCCAACTTGTTGTTTATCCAATTAATTATTGACACGTCATTTTTAAATGGGAAAAATTCATTTTTCAGATTTTTACTATATACCATTTCAAAAATAAGAAAACAACTTTCAAATTATTAAAATCAGATATTTGACATATACATACACTATATATATATATAGTGAACCCACCCCACCTCCACCCCCCTACCGCTCCGGCGATCGTTTCGACGACGACTCCA
>CAIGRT010228050.1:0-12949 GCA_903798405.1 Fraxinus platypoda | reverse complement strand
AAAATGTACTATCAACGAATTTTCAGTCATGGATACAAATGTTCACTATTAATCTATATAAATATTTGATACTCGGGACTTTTCGTCTGAAGACAGTAATTACCTGCAGTGAACTGTTGCAAAAAACTTCACCATGAGCTGTACATTTCTGCTATTTGCAACTCTTAAGTACATTGAAGATGTCACTACATTGTAGTAATTAATTTAGGTCATTTATTTGACTGGCTAATTGAAAACTATACAAAATAAGGAGACAACCCACATCCTTCTTAACCTAACATTGAGTTTGTTAGACACCCTGCCTAAAGCAGTTGATTAGATGTGGACTGCACAAACTCCTGTTTAGCTTTACAAGTTTCAATGAAAAACATGCAGTTTCTCTACTCAGAAGTATTCCCTTGTGAAACTATGCAGTCTAATTTAGCATTTCCATGAAAATTTCTACATTTCTTCTTGTGTAACAAGAAGTACCTTATTAACTAAATGTTTCTTCAATTTTTACAGGGCACAGTGGTTAACATAATTGTTGGCTCTCACGTTTGGGCTGAGGACCCTAAAGTAGCTTGGATTGATGGACAGGTAACCAAAATTCATGGCCAAGAAGCTGAGATTGAGACAAGTAATGGAAAAAAGGTATACTTTGTACCAGTGGTAACCGTTTAAATTGTTGCTATTTGTTCCTCTTGTTTAATGGTACGTTGATTTGAAAGAAGATACAATTAGCTCCTCTGTTGTTTACTCATAGGGCACAACATGACCTCATCTCATCTGTTTATTTACTTGTGAATTTTATCTACTCTGGATGATTTGCTCACATTTTTCTTCTAAAAATTCCTGGAGTTCGATTAATTGCTAGCATGCTTGTTATTTGTTTTCCTAACATCCTACCTCTAATAAAACTCATGCACATGTAAATATATTTTTGGAATAAAGTTAACCTGAATAAGAAAACTTGTAATTTTAAAACTTGTGTAGTCGCTAATATTAGTTTTCCTGGTTGTTTTTTCAGGTTGTTATCAAGTTATCAGAACTTTACCCTAAAGACATGGAAGCTCCTGCTGGAGGTGTTGACGACATGACAAAGCTATCTTATTTGCATGAACCTGGAGTTCTGGAGAATCTGAAAATAAGATATGAACTGAATGAAATCTATGTATGCTATTCTCGTAGTTTGGGTTGATACTACTCTTAGTTACTTTACTATGGCCTGATCACAATCATGTCTTTTGGAATGCTGTGCAGACTTACACTGGAAATATTCTGATAGCTATAAATCCATTCCAAAAACTGCCTCATATATACAATCAGCATATGATGCAACAGTACAAAGGGGCTGCTTTTGGAGAACTAAGCCCCCATGTTTTTGCTGTTGCAGATGTTGCGTACAGGTTAAATTTATCCCATTTGTGCTAAAAAATGCTGCAGTGATGCCTTTAAGATTCACAATCCGTATGATAAATTTTCACTGAAAATAGGGCCATGATCAACGAAGGAAAGAGCAATTCCATTCTGGTTAGTGGTGAAAGTGGAGCGGGTAAAACTGAGACCACAAAAATGCTTATGCGGTACCTAGCCTTTTTGGGGGGTCGGGCAGCTACAGAAGGACGCACTGTTGAACAACAAGTTCTTGAAGTATGATATACGAAATCTCTATTTTTATAGATAGTTTCAAGTACCGTTACTTATATCACTTGTGTCATATATGATAAACTCTAATGGATCTTTTTTGCACCAATCATTGAGTGCAGTCCAATCCCGTTCTTGAAGCATTTGGCAATGCTAAAACTGTTAGAAATAACAATTCCAGGTGAAGCTCTCTAAAAATTTTGCAGAATTTTGTGATTCTTATATTCCCTTATTATCTTCGCATAACAATAGTTACATGGGTTACTTCAATTCTTTCACTCGTCTTTCTAACGAGGAAAGTCATGTCTGTCTTGGAAGAATTTTTGACTTTCAGTTAACCAGTATGAAATAAATGTATTAATACATCAAAGTTCAATATTTTAGTTGATATTTCAACACATATACTATACTAAATTTGGTAATACTGCAGCCGCTTCGGTAAATTTGTTGAGATTCAGTTTGACAAGCAAGGGAGAATATCTGGAGCAGCTATCAGGACTTACCTTCTTGAAAGATCTCGTGTCTGTCAAGTGTCTGATCCTGAGCGCAACTACCACTGCTTTTACCTCCTTTGTGCAGCACCACAGGAGGTACCTTGCTGGTGTCATTTTATGGATATGATTTCGATCATTGTCTATTTACTCTGCAATCTATTCTATTTCCTTTTAATTACAATCGAGGCAACAATCTCTGTCCTGCAGGAAATTGAGAAGTATAAGTTAGATCACCCCAAATCATTTCGCTATCTTAATCAGTCCAAATGCTATGAACTAGTTGGTGTAAATGATGCCCATGACTACCTCGCCACCAGGAGAGCAATGGATATTGTTGGAATCAGTTTAAAGGAGCAGGTATATCCTTTGAAACTGATGCCTAATACTAACTATAACATTCTCATAGCACAGAACTTGTAATGAAAGCTTTCTCTCTCCCCTCCTCTTGCTCTCTTTCAGGAAGCAATTTTCAGAGTTGTTGCTGCCATTCTTCATCTTGGTAATATTGATTTTGCTAAGGGGAAGGAAATGGATTCATCAGTTCCAAAAGATGAAAAATCTAAGTTCCATCTGAAAACAACAGCAGAACTTCTTATGTATTACAGCTTCTTATCCCTTGTTCAAAATTTATGTTTTGCATGTTCCCTTTAAATGGTAGAAAGTTCTGACTAGTCTTCTGTCTTAGGTGTAATTCTGTGGCGTTGGAAGATGCCTTGTGTAAACGTGTAATGATTACTCCTGAAGAAGTTATTAAGCGAAGTCTTGATCCTCTTTGTGCAGCAGTTAGCAGGGATGGATTAGCTAAGACATTATATTCTAGACTGTTTGATTGGTATGAAGCTTCCGCAGCTCCCAGCCATTATCTAATCAATTATAATGTTCTCATGGAAAAAGATAGTTCAATTGCTAAACAATTTTTATCGTCATGTGCGAAATCATAATACAGGTTGGTAGACAAGATCAATAACTCAATTGGGCAAGATAGAAAATCTAAATCTCTTATTGGGGTACTTGACATTTATGGTTTTGAAAGCTTCAAGCACAACAGGTAACAATATGTCAGATCATATCCCCTCCTCCCCCAGGAAAAAAAAAGAAGAAAAGAAATCTCAAAAATAACCATAAGGTCCAAAACAGAAACTAAACATGTGCTTTAATGGCTGGTGGGAAAAGGCTATGCCTTTATTTTCTTTTGATTTCTGCATAATGTATCATGCAGTTTTGAGCAGTTTTGCATTAACTTCACAAATGAGAAACTGCAACAGCATTTTAACCAGGTAGTTTCTATATTGTATTGACCTTACATTCTTTTGATCTTTCATCAACTTGTTGAGTTCCTATCAATGACTTGCAGCATGTTTTCAAAATGGAACAAGAAGAATACACAAAGGAGGCAATTGATTGGAGCTATATTGAGTTTGTTGATAACCAAGATGTATTAGATCTTATAGAGAAGGTACTTATTTAATGAGAATTTATAGCTCCTACCACAAGAAAATTTGAACTGATACTGTAGTTATTAACTTCAACTGTGCAATAGATATGCTGACCTTCAAATATCTTTGATTAAATCTTCTGTACTCCACTTCTATCCAAAATTACTCTGTAACTATATTATTTAAAATTGTCTTTCTTCTTTGAAATTTTATTTAATTAGCCTAGTTGCATTCCTTAAAATTTTATCTGGTGATTCCATCACAAACTTTGCAGCCATTATCTGCAAAAATTAGACATTATTTCACTAACCTAAATTGCTTCTTTTTTATTTCTAAATTTTTTACCCTAGCTTATGCTTTTTACCGTGTTGTGTTCCAAAATGCATCTTAAAAAAGTATATTTACAGAACTTCCACTTCTTATTTGCTGTTTCTGTACCCCAATTTTCCCCTTTATTCTCCTTTCACTATTTGTTCCCTTTTAAGCTTATTTTCAACTAGCATTGCAATCTGGAGAGCCTTAGATTAGATTGCTTTATAACTTTTTGATTGATTTAAGGTTTACTCAGATGCTTGATAAATATTACGGGACAGCTACATCTTTTTTGTCCTATGTTTAAAGAAACATTTAAGTATCTACATGTATCCCATCATTTACTTAAGTTTTTAGATGATCTCCTTTTTCTGAACCTGAATGCCGATTAAGTCTTACAAAAACATTGATGGTAAAAACTATATGGAAAAAGCATCTTTCTGGGAACTACTTCTTCCCTTCCATTGTCTTCACTTGATTTTGGAAAGTTAGATATGTGTTAGTGTTATACCATTGATATTTGACTTATTTGCCCCTATTGAGGTCAAAATCATAAACATGTGGTAAACTATGATTGCTTTTATTTCAATTTTGTCATTTTCTATGTTTATGGTGGAAAAATAAGAAATCATAGTTCCATTTTGGAAGTGAATTAGATCTTTTGAGATGTCGAAAAATTGCCAAGTTCACGCAGTAACAATAGGAAGGAGGGAGTAGCTAGAGAAACCCTATGTTTAGAAAATAGTCTAAAAAGCTAGTATTTTTAAAGCCCAAGGGGATACCTCCTAACCTACAGAATTTAATGAAATGTTCTTCTATAACACTACACCAGCGATATTTGAAGAGGTTTTACTAGTTTTCATATAACCAATCTAATCAAATATTGAAGTTAAAGACTCTGATATCCATTTCATACATCACTTCACTCACAATTCAATAGTTGTCAACGAAGTAACTAGATTGAGATGAATACGTAAAGATTTAAATGTAAAAGGAGATGGATTATGACAGTTAATCTTTATGTCAAAGTTCAATTTTGGCATCTTGACGCAATGTGTTTTTATTTATTGTTTCTTCCAGCTGATGGCCCAGATTTAACAAATATGCTTGATGTGTGTCCTAAAATTTAAATATAGAGGTATAATGGTACTTTCAATAGAGAAATAATGGCATTTTGCAAGCTAACTGTTGGGGACAGTGAGGAAGGTATCTAAAAACACAAAGGTTCTTTAGCCAGGGATTTTTAGCCACATTCTGAAAACACAAGTGGGTTTTGGATTTTTAGCCGTTACAACTAGATCCTGCTTTCTAGAAACATTTCCAAACAAGACTGAAAGAAGTCTATTGACTTTGCATTTGTAACGATGAACATAAATGTACATCTTGCGCAGGATGTGTTGTTATATTATACAATTTTTAGAATGAACTCATTAAAAGACGAAATGGAATATTTACAACGGATTAGTCCTTCTTTAGTGGACATCTCAAATGCATTATGAATTGATAAAAACTTATATTATTTTCTCTTGCAGAAACCAGGTGGAATTGTTGCCCTCCTCGATGAAGCATGGTAATGCCCCTCACTGTGGATATTTGTTCCACTTACAATTCTTGAAAGATATTCAATTTCACAATCTTAGTAGTTAATCCTTCACTTTATTATAATTCTTGAAAAATATTCAATTTCACAATTTTACTAGTTAGATCTTTACTTTACTCAACATTTTTATTATTTTTTCCGTCCTCACATAGTGGGCAATTATTTTATTTGATCGGCTTATCTTCAATTTCAGATCAAAATTTTGACTTGAAGCCAATTGATGATTTCTTATTCAGTTACTCTTGTCTAACTGGTCTCCTGTTTTCAGTATGTTCCCAAAATCAACACATGAGACATTCTCGAACAAGCTTTATCAGACATTCAAGAATCACAAGCGCTTTGTAAAGCCGAAATTGTCCCGCACAGATTTTGCTATCGCACATTATGCTGGAGAGGTATATATATGTTAATTTTTTTTTTTCCCGACCTGTATCTATAGCCAAGTTTTCAATCTTACATGTAATCAAATTCAGGTTCAATACCAATCTGACCACTTCTTGGACAAAAACAAAGACTATGTGGTTGCTGAACACCAAGATTTGTTAAGTGCTTCCAAATGTTCATTTGTAGCAGGCCTTTTCCCTCAAATACCTGAAGAGACCACAAAATCTTCTAAATTCTCTTCTATTGGTTCACGATTTAAGGTAAATAAGCTTCAGCTTTGTCGTGGGTTTATCTGTATCATTGTAAATACAATCACATGTCTAGATAAAACTTTAACACATATAGCATTATCGGTTTAATACTTTGGAAAAGTGATCTCACATGAAATACTATAATGAAATATGTGATGTTTACAAATCTAATGGTGCAGTTACAACTACAACAATTGATGGAAACTCTGAACGCTACAGAACCTCACTACATAAGATGTGTGAAGCCTAATAATCTTCTTAAACCTGCCATATTTGAAAATGCTAATATTATGCAACAGTTACGTTGTGGGGTAAGTACTTCTGACCTTCACAGTGATATGGTTCTTTTTAAATTATTCAAGACAAACAATTTTGTCTCTTTTATGTCATTGTTTCGTAAGTAATTAGTTCTATCTCATTGACATATTTTTAATTGGTCCCATCATTTTTAGGGTGTTTTGGAGGCAATCAGGATAAGTTGTGCTGGATATCCTACTCGTCGTCCTTTCTTCGAGTTTATAAATAGATTTGGGCTCCTTGCACCGGAGGTATTAGTAGGAAAGTAAGTCACTTCTCTAGCTTGAACTGGTATTCGAACCTCACCTGCCCATTTCATACTTGGCCAATTTATACATGCTGAACCACTTGATTTAAAACCTTAACCTGTTAGTGAGGATCACAAGTATAGCATTTAAATTGTCTTTAACACGTGTAGGTTGGGTTCATTTTTTCCATTGAAGCCTGACATGTGCACAATTTTATTAAGAGCATTTTTGAGACCTATTTTTTCTCCAAAATGCATTTTGGAATAGTATTTTGATGAAAAATGTGTGGTTAAAAAATTAGGAAAAGTTTTGGGTTTGCGTGTAATATTATTTTATTAAAGAGTGTGTGGTTGAAAATAAGAGAGAAAAATGTATTTTGAAAATAATGGAAAACAAACAAGGGCAAAATATGTGACAGCAAGATTTGAACCCAAGACATTTGCATGCTCTTATACTATATTGAACCACTTGATTTAAAAGTTGAAATTGTTAAAGAGGGTCACATGTGTATCATTTAAATTGTCAAAAACAATACATATTGTCTCATTATTAGTTACATTTATGTTGTTGATTACATAGGTATTACTCTTTTGGCCAAAGAGTTATATAATAATATTTAAGGTCTTTCCAATGAGCAGCTATGATGAAAAGGTGGCATGCAAGATGATTTTGGAAAAGAAGGGGCTCAAAGGTTTCCAGGTACTACCCATGGTTGTTTCGTTGCTTGAGATGTGTTCATTATTTTACGAAAGTTCTCTATTGCTACTCAAGGTACAAAAATTGACTGATGCATCTTTGCTCGATTACCATGCATTGGCCTATCTATTGTTTGTCACTATGGCAGTCCTATATCTATCAATTGTAGGTTTTCCTTTATAAATAATTATACATGTAATATATTACATGCTTCAATGCGTCTCTTCTACTATTCTTAGGATGCATATTTTATGCTTATGGATGTACTCGATTCTTAAGATAAGTTATTTCATTTAATTTGCTCTGGCCTCTATAATTTAGGCTTCACAAAATATGGTGATTCATCTTTTGCTAGATTCTACAGCAAGCCATCTCTTCAACCACCCTATGGAAGATTTTGCACTATATCATTCTATATAATAAGAAATGTCTGCAATTCTTAAATAATATATTGATGCACTAAGGATCAAAAGATTTTCATTGAATTAACTGAGCTGCTTCTGACATTACAGGTAGGAAAAACGAAGGTATTCTTGAGAGCTGGTCAGATGGCTGAGTTAGATGCACGTAGAACAGAAGTTCTTAGTAATGCAGCAAAATCTATACAACGACGCATACGAACTCACATTGCTCGCAAACAGTTTGTTGCACTGAGAGAGGCTTCCATTTATGTGCAATCATTTTGCAGAGGTAAACAACTTCATTCATCAAGTGTAAAGATGGCAAACAGGTTTATATTTATTTTTTGGTAATTGTCTTCATATCTGAATCTTTTCAAAGGTTTATATTTGAATTATTAATGTCTCTCTCTCGACGCATGACACCCCCCATTTGCCTGTATCTTTCTTTTTCTTTTTGAATTGCTCACGTACTTGTATGATTTTCAGGTAGACTGGCCAACAAAGAATATGAGAGATTGAGAAGGGAAACAGCTGCCGTAAAAATTCAGAGTAACATGCGAAAACAACAAGCTAGAAAATCATATAGTGCTCTGCGGGTTTCTGTGCTTGTTGTACAAACAGGTTTACGCACCATGGAAGCTCGTAAAAGATTTAGATTCAGAAGGCAAACTAAAGCTGCGACCGTTATACAGGTTTAGGTGTTATTTTTACTTCATTCGAAGATGATTTAGTTTGTATTATATGAATCTCTCCACTTGAATCCATTCTTACTCAGGCGCGGTGGCGCTGCCATAAAGTTTCAACTTACTATAGGAAGCTTAAGCGGGGAACAATTAAAGCACAATGCAGATGGAGGGGAAAAATTGCAAAAAAAGAGTTACGGAAGCTTAAACAAGTTAGCTCTAATACCATTTAACTGTTGAAGTACTCATTTTTTCCTTTTGAAAATATGAAAAAAAAAAAATCATTTTCTTGGAATACACATCTTACATATAAGAAATTTATGTTCTCAATTACCATTTTCACCTATAATATTTATTCTTATGAGAATAAATAATTTGTATGCTAGGGAATTGGTATTACAAATTCATGTTGATACTCATGAGTTGATCAGCCTAGTTGAATTTGGAAGGAATGCAAACTTCAGATTGTTCTTTTTAAGAAACTTATTAACAATAAAATTCGAACAGTCTACAGGATCACATATAGCACTGATTGCATATTTATGCAGGCTGCAAGGGATACAGGTGCACTCAAAGAGGCAAAAGATAAGCTTGAAAAGCAGCTTGAGGAACTCACGTGGCGATTGCAACTTGAAAAACGTTTAAGGGTAATGTCACGTCCTTGAGATAAAATATTAAATGATCTGACTTTTGTGTTTTCTTGAAAGTTTCAATAAAAACTTGAAATTTGTTAAAACATCTCAATTATCTTGCAGTTGCAATCATGAGGACAATCAATCAATTATTTTGTTGCGAACTATTTAACATCAATGTCCTTAGTTACTTAGTTTCTTATTTCCTATCATGGACTAATATGCATTGTTTGGTGTGCCTATCGTTGAAATCATCAAAGCAGACTGACTTGGAAGAAACAAAAGCTCAAGAGATAGCAAAGATGCAGAACTCTTTGGAAGATATGCAGAAGAAAGTTGAAGAAACAAATGCCCTTCTTGCCAATGAACGAAAGGCTGCAAGAAAAGCAATTGAAGAAGCACCTCCACTTATCAAAGAAACTCCAGTTTATATTGAAGATACCAAAAAAATTGATTCTCTAACAGAAGAAGTTGACAGTTTAAAGGTAACATTGCATGATAAAACATCAGAGCTGATGCACGCTATCACATGAAAAAACAGACTGTTGAATTAATATGCACCAATAGTGTGTATACATAGATCAATTTTATTTTATTTTTATTTAATTCAAATATTTCGTAGCTAATTTGTGCAACGCTTGTATGGAAAGTGAACTGTTAGAAAAGTCAAATTTGACATGACCCATGAGCTCAAGCCATTGAGTTGAGTTCATTCTTTCATGCAAGCTATGCTTTCACCAGTTACTTTGGTAATTTACTCCTCAACACTATATCCAACTTTCTTTGCAAGTCTTCAGTTTCACTTTTTCATTCAAACCATCACCCTCAACAATTTCTGTTCATAGATGCATCTCCTTGGATGTGAACTTTTAGACCAGGCAGCCTCATTCCATACAGTTTTCTTATGACCATTACAAAGCTACTATCAACATAAATCTTGAGCTGCAAGCTTCAATGGAGTTTCTCATCAAAATTGCTCCATCGTTTAGCTTATATAAAGAGCTATAAACATCCTGCACTGGAAATTAAAGCATCCCCCTCAAGAGAAATCACGGGGGAACCCAAGGGATAATTGCTTAATGGCCCCTACAAGTCCATTATCCGTGTTTGTCATACGTAGACATTTTGAACCTTGTACTCCGATTTCATACATTGCTACCCCAGTAATCTGACCATGATAATTTGGATCTTAAGCCATTGAATCTTGGTTACTTTTACGTTGTGTCTATATTAATTCCTCTTCTTCTTACTGCTTCTACATGGGACTAATCCTTTCGCTCCTCTCACTTAATTCACGTCTGAGCACCCAGCATAAACAGTCCAGCAGACTAGTTAGTTTGCCGATAATTTGTAAGATATAAAGATATCTTTCAACCCATTCTAGATAGCTGGATCTTCTGCGGAATTTAATCTTCAAGACTAGATTAACTTTTTTTGAGTTCCTAGAACTTGGGTCTGAAAACCTACAACTCAATTTTATAATGTGATTTGCTCCGTATTTTCTGTTTTTAATATTCCAGAGAGATTTTCAGGGGAGGTATGTGAGCATAACATGCACTTCCTGTTTTCACGTTTCAATGAAATTCGAACACCTTTTATGCATCTGTATTTCTTCCATTTCCTCCAGCAGTGGTTGGACCAGTTGTTTGGTACGTGTACAGGTACCTCTGTTGACATGACAAGACACTGGAGGCGGCATAATCTGTACCATACCCTTTGCTAACTGTGCAAATTGTAAACCCCTTATTGGATACAGATGGAAGCTTCGGCTCCTTCTTCTCACTTATCTACTTATCTAGGGGATCCACAAGTTTCATATTTTGAGAGGCATATTCATTTTAGTTCTGAGTTGTATTCTTTCTTTACATCACTTTATTTTTCTCAAAAACTTCCATTAAATCTGTTAGTATATATATCTATTGCTACAAAAATATATTAGTAGAGTCATGACTTAGAATTCTTCACGCAGGATGCATGAAATATTTCTAATTGAGTTAATTTTCTAGTATAAAGTTTTTGAAAACTTTCCTTTTGACGCATCTAAGTTCTCTTGCATATTCATTTCGTAATGACACAAAAATTAGAAGAGCGATTGAGAACGAGTTATGTCCAGGAGGTTAATGAATTGTGTTCCGGTACACTGATGCATCATTGACAGGATATAATGCAAGTATTACTTCTATAGAATCAAAGAGTATGCAGTGTTACCTGGTAAACAGTAAAATCTGTTATGAAAGAACATTAAAAATACGAACGTTGTAGAATATCCAGTTTTGCTTGGTATAATAGTTTGTTTATGTATCTTTCTCTAGTAAAACAAGACACTATCAGCTTAACTGTTTATTCACTTCTGTTCAGGCTTCTCTGCAAAACGAAAAGGAAACCTCTGCCGATTTGAGAAAGAAATACTTTGAAGCACAGGAAAGTGGTGAAGAGAGGCGTATAAAGTTAGAAGAAACAGAAAAAAGTGTTCATCAACTACAGGAATCTATGCACAGGTAGTCAAAATTGATGTATAGAATTAATAATTATGTCTAACTGAATTATTCTTCCATTTATGTTTTCTGGACAAATAATAACCTTTAATATGGTATCGAAGCTCAAAATCTTCAAAAGGAAACATGGTTCATACCAGTAATTTTAAAGAACTGTGTTAGGTGACTATGGGTGAAAACTCTTGCATCTGAGACAAAAGCTGGTGATAGTATGCTCAGAATAAACCCAAGAAGCTGGCTTTTTATATGCTCTATGCGCTGAGGTCATAAGAAGTTGCTCAATTTCTTGCCGGTCAGGACCAATGATCTTCATGCCTTTCTCTTTCACACAGTAAGGGATCCATCAAAATGGATGGAACAGACATGGGATCATTGGTCCCTGATCAGCAGATAATAGTCTCCAGACTCTCCACTAAAGGCATTTGGCATTTGGAAATAGGCAAAAAAATAATTCCATCGACATTTTGGAATCTGACATTTTGTCTCTTTTTTTTATCTCCATTTTTTATTTCTTGTACTCTATTGTACCTATTCTCTTCATTAAAATATTCCCCCATGAATTGCAGAAAGCAGGAATAAACAGAAAGATATCTAGCTTCCATCACTGTAACCACCTTCCTGCTTCACTCACACTCGCTATTACCTCCTGCTACACTCACTTCCACCTATGAATCTGTCCCCTCCCAAACCATTTTACCCAGCACCCACCCCTCTACTTGTTGTCTGTATCCTTTGCCCTCTACTACTATTTTAATCAAATCCAAAACTGACATCTGTATCGAACTGTGGACCACTTGAACCACCAAATTGTCATCTGTTCTGAACCACCAAGAATGCCTCAACCGCGCGGACACGTTTACTCTCTCAAAATCGTGCTCATCATTTCCTATGCTAAGCACCCACTATTCGAAACACTCTAACCGTGGTCCTCTCTACTGCATTGATTTTCTTTGTATATGTTGCAGTACTTGGGAGAAGATGGGGTTAAGGATTGGCTTGGGGGAATTCTGTTCTTACTCTTGTACTCAAGTTGATTGTCAGTGTCACATAATCTTGAGTTTAGGTTGAACTTGCCATCACATGGAAAATGCTTGTAAGTAATGCCCAGTCTGCAATATAACACCATTTAATTGAAAATTATCATCACGTTGGAATAAAGTTGCTCACGACTTCCAGAAATCCTGATCAAATTATACAACAGTTGGCATGACTGCCTTGTTTACGATTGCTGCATTTATGTTTTATATAGAAAGATATCACCATATCTTCATTGCACTTCATAAAACAGGATAGGTCAATTTTTGTAGGATGACTATTATTTTGATACAGTTGTTTGTTTATTTGATGTGATAATTAAATTTCCTCGTCTTAATTGTCAAATATACTCAATAAAA